>KN477539.1:1351-13161 GCA_000787095.1 Periophthalmodon schlosseri
TGTAGCTGTTTTCACTGATAACAATTATATAAAAGTTGTTTAAACATGGAACCTATTAAAAATAAAAATATATATAATTATTCATATCCAGAACATTTTTAAACTGTCAGCAACTTTTATCATTATCGTGTTTATTTTCGCCGTGATAATCACAACACAAAATTTCAGTATCGTCCCAAGCCTAACGACAGCCAAATTAAATATTAAATTCATTATAAAAATGTATTATTGTTTATTTTTGAACCCCAAAAAATGACAGAACGACTAAAAATTGAGGCTGAGCTGGCAAAAAAAATCTAATTGTTCTCTGGCCCTGTGATAATCTGGTATTTTGGAGGTATTGTAGCTCAGTGTTCCTCTGCTGAACATAGCCCTAACTCAAACCCCGCCCCCTCCTCCTATTGGTCAGCATCTGTCCTGCTCTGGGTGAGTGACAGGTGGATTGAAAAGATACTAACTGTTTATTAAGTGAACCCAACTTCAGTATAAAAGCCCCAGTGTGATCGCAGTAACTGTCCTTTACTCACGGCTTCTCTCTCTCGGTCCATGATGGTTTCCAGTTCTTCAAAGTGTCTCAGCTTAATCTCCAGTTTCTTCATCTGAGTCTCCACCAGCAGAGCCACCAGAGACTTGATCTTCCTCTCCTCCACCGCCGCCAAGTGCTGCACAGAGAACAAAACACTAAATATATCAACACCACCTCCGCGGTCTCTGATCTCGTGTGACCTCTGGAGCTCAGCGGGGCCTGGTCTGGATGGGAGACCGCTGGAAATACCACAGTGGTACAGCAGTGGCTCTAGTGGAAACTTTTGTTGTGGCCATAGCATAGGCTGTATATAAATGGACGTAGCTAACCTAAGAAGTGATTCATGGGCACTTCCGGCTCCATCCACTCTGCCTCCAATTCACTTTACATTTAAAATGAATTCAGAATTGGCTCTTTAGATGCTGTGAACGCTGAACGCTGCGGGTGACGTCACTTAGTCCACTTCTTTACACTGTCTATGCTTGAAGTGTGTTTTTCAGAGGGGCACAGATTAGTAGCCTCACTTCCATCAGTCTGTCCCAGGGCAGCTGTGGCAACAGAAGTAGCTATCCACAGCTGCTAAATCACTTTGAGTGTCTCGAACGGCGCAATATAAATCCAATGCCTTGTTATAATTATTAAAATGCTTTTAGATCATCGCACTCTGAGGACTTCAGGGACCGGCCTCCTGCTGGAGCCCAGAGTCAGGACTAAACCAGGACTGAACCAGGACTAAACCAGGACTAAACCAGGACTGAACCAGGACTGAACCAGGACTAAACCAGGACTAAACATGGGGAGTCAGCGTTTCAGTTTTCTGCAGCTAAAACCTGGAACATTCTTCCTGAAGATGTGAGACAGGCCTCGACTTTGACGATGTTTAAATCCAGGTTCAGGGTTTTATTCTGCCTCTTCTCTTTTAATGTTCATTTTATGATGATTATTTATGTTTTGATTTGTTGTATTGTGATTTTAATTGATTTTAATTAATTTTCTTATTCTGTAAATCACTTTGAATTACTTTGTGGACCAGTTGTGCTGTACAGATAAACTTGCGTTGCCTATAATTTGAGTGCATTGCTGAAATGGACGTCAAGATTAAGGTTATAATTGTGAGCTATATTTAGAGCCATCTTTGGGGACAGCCCTAAATCATTCGGACCTGTCCTGGACCTGTCCTGGACCTGTCCTGGACCTGTCCTGGACCTGTCCTGGACCTGTCCTGGACCTGTCCTGGACCTGTCCTGGACCTGTCCTGACCCGTCTGGACCTGTCTTGGACCTGTCCTGACCCGGTACAGTGTAAATATAACGCAGTGATGTTTTACCTTGGCTTTGACAGCTGCAGCGGCCAGAGCAGAGGCGGCGGCCGTGGCCAGGTTCCCCTCTCCGACCTCTCGCTCCACTTTGGTCTTCCTCTCTCCTTCACTCTCTCCTTCTCTCTGTGTCTCCTCCGTGTTCTCTTTTCCCTCTTTCTCCTTCTCTCCATCACCTACAAAACAAAACAATTTCACCATTTTATTGCTCAAAATTAACATCAGCAAAAAATATAATTATCTACAGGTGTTTTAAATTAATCCAAGTGTTCTTTAAATCCATTTTGTATTTTTTTCAGACCATCTTAAAATTGTTTAAGCTGTGTTTGCTAATGTGTGCATTGCATCACCATGGTAACTGCTGAACATTCCGCCATACACACACATGCTGCTCCCCCCCAGCGTGATGTCACTGCAAAGTATCAATAACATGTTTTTGGTCTTTTCAATCAAACCTAAAACCGTACCCTCAGCCTCGGTCTTCTCCGCCTCTCTCTCTCCCTCCGGTTCTCTCCGCTCTTCATCTTTCTTCCCGTTGTCCGACTGTTTCTCCTCCTCCTCGTTTCCACCATCTTTGTTTTCCTGTGACATCATCATGGTTCATTACATTCGTCCAAAATCATAACGCAGACCACAGTGTCGGCCTGGTTTCTTCCGTCCGGACCCACACTCTCCATATGTTGTGTTGTAAATATCTGTAGTTTTTTTTCTCTTGTACTTCCTGCTGTGTATATTTTGTCATGTTTGTAATGTACATTCTGTGTTGTCCTGTGAATCTTATGTTTTATCTCTTGGTCTCTTGGCTAATTGGCTAATTGGCTCTGTGTACAATAGCATGCTAGCTAGCTCACTGTGTCTCAAAGCTGAATCAATAAAAAAATTAATTAAAATAAAGACTACCCGGCTGTTTTTATATGTAGAATACTTCAGTTTGTGGTATTGTTTTAACATTTATTATGCCTCAAAATTAGCATTAGCGTTAGCATTGAGACACAAACATGTCTCTTTCTAACCTGACCCTAACCCCTAACCTCTGACCCCTGACCCCTAACCCACCTGCAGCTCCCTGTCCACTGCCTCATCTTTAAATATTTATTCATTTTAGCGTGACTCGGCAAAAACCTCATCGAGATAAAACTGGACAGGAAGTAGTGAAGCTAATATTTATCATTTTAGCGTGACTCGGCAAAAACCTCATCGAGATAAAACTGGACAGGAAGTAGTGAAGCTAACAGTGAAGTTGCCTGTTCTAGCTTTTCACTCATGTTTAATCATGTGTTTTATGAAATTGCACTGTCCTTTTTCAAATAAACTAACCTAATCTGATGGAGATGTTATTGCTTTGCGACGGTACGGCATTAAACTTATTTATCTCCATGGAGACGAGCAGATAAATACATTTAAATTCAATATTTCATCACAGTCAGACCCATACCTTTGTCTCCTTCTTTTCTTCAGCTGCTGGAGTCTCAGTTTTACTTTCCTCGTTGCTCTCCTCTAAAAAAAGAAAAAAACAAACAAAAAAAAACAACACAAAATTAAAATCTAATGTGTTTATATCCACATAAGTCCTGTGTGCATAATCCTGTGTGTATAGGTCCTGTATGTGTATAGGTCCTGTGTGTATAGTACCTGTGTGTGTATAGTACCTGTGTGTATAGGTCCTGTGTGTGTATAGGTCCTGTGTGTGTAGGTCCTGTGTGTATAGGTCCTGTGTGTATAGGTCCTGTGTGTATAGGTCCTGTGTGTATAGGTCCTGTGTGTGTAGGTCCTGTGTGTGTATAGGTCCTGTGTGTGTATAGGTCCGTGTGTGTATAGGTCCTGTGTGTGTATAGTACCTGTCCTTTCGCCCTCCTCCATGGCGGTGCCAGCGATGCCGCTCCCCTCCAGCCCAAACAGAGGGTCCTGTCTCCCGCTCACCCGCGCCGCCTCCTCCACCCTCCGGACATGAGCCTCCACCAGAGCCGCTGGCACCTCCTCCTTCATACGCGAAAACTCCTCTGGAAAAACACACACAGAAAAAAATATTAATATGGTATAGACTGGACACGGTGGAAGTAAAGAGACATATTGTTAGTTTTCATCATCAGTTCATTTGGTTTAGGCCTGAAGTATTTAAAGCCCCACTGTGTAACATTATAGGCAAAACAGACTAAAATACAAGCATGTTTTTATTACACTTAAAAATGTAGAGGAACGTGTGGACTTACTGTGAGCTTGCATCTCCACAAACCTGACTCTTACTTGGACTGTGTGAAGGCCTCTTGTCTCTGTTACTTGTCTCCGTGGAAATGTTCTTCCTTAGGCTATAATATTCCACATTATGGCATTAAACGTATCTGTCATCGAGTTACGCAGGCGACAAGCCTCATCCAGAAAGTTATGTGGTGTCACTTTAATGGTGGAAGTAAAAATAATTAAAAGATAATAATAAATAAAATAATTGTTAATAAAAAGCTTCCTGATCATAGGGGCCATTTTGAGCACTTTAAATTTAAATGATAATATTTTGTTTTTAATTAATTGCTATGGTAACACTGCTAATTTGCCGTCACTCTGAAACCCATGAAAGAAGGTTATAGTAGCAGTAGCAGCGAAGTCTTATGCTAAACTGTGGAACATTACAGCCAAAGGAACAACACTGTCATGGAAACAAGTAGGAGCAGGTCAAATAAGAGTCAGGTTTGTGGAGATGCAAGTCCGCTCACAGTTAGGACGTACGTTTTTCAGTTTAATAAAGCTAATGTTTTCAGATAGTAGGTTATAGTGGCAATAACTGTAGTCTTCACTCTCAAACCTCAAAGTAGGTTATAGTGGCAATAACTGTAGTTTTTGACATGTACTTTCAACACTCTCCTGCGCAGTAACATGAGCAGAGTTTCATACCCAGAGCAGACTTGGCAGCGGCAGAGGCCACTCTCGGGTCGACCACGGAGGCGAGGAAGGCGACGGTGCTCATAACGGGGTTTCCCGCCTGGCTGAAGGGCACGGGCTGGTACGCCAGGGGGCCCAGGGCGGCGGCGGCCTCCTCCAGATAGGGGTCCTCGATGGGCAGCCGCAGGAAGTGGAGGATGCACTCGTCCTGGGTCCTGCTGCCCACGTGCTCCGACACTTTGTTCCAGTCGTCTTTGTACATCTCCAGACCCTGAGCAGAAGGTGGGTTTAAAATGGTAAACGGTCACGTTTTCATACAGCGCTTTTCCACGTTCCAAGTCGGTCGAAGCGCTTTACGTCGAGGAACCACTCACTCATTCACACACACATTTTAAATCAAGTTAAAGGTGCATTCTGTTAGTACAAGAGGATGTAACAAAATAATGTGTAATAATAAAGGTGCACTGTGTAACTTTTCTGGCGGGAGGGTCTTCCACCTGCCTGTCACAATGGAGACGTTGTTGTGTGAATAAACTATCGCCACGGAGACAAGTCGGCCAGATCTGAGGCGAGCTCGCTTACGGTAAAAATGCTGGATTTTCTAGGCAACCTGCTGGTCTCCATGGAGATGTTTCACAGTACGGCATTAATCTTTTCGATCGCACATTTATTCAGTTAAAGGCCTTTTATTTTGCCGCGCTGGCATCACGTGCTTGTCTCCGTAGAGAAAGTTTATGTTTAATGTCATACTGTGGAACATTACAGACAGAGCAATAACATCTATACAGAGAAAAGAAGACTCTCCATAGGAAAAGTTACATAATGTGTCTTTAAAATGCTTTGGTTTGCCTTACAATGATCAGACCTGTTTTCTGTTCATTTACCGGCAGATTAAAATATTATGGAAAACAAAATGGAAACTAAAATAAAAGTTTGTTATGAATAATTAGATGTATTTATTTCTTTTATGTTTTATTATTAAAACATAAAATAAATCATAAATAATAAATCTGAATCATGGCAGGATTCACAGCTCACTTACCTCCAGTAATAGTAGTGTTTCTTGTTCGGTCCAGTCCCTCATTGTGCTGGCTCCAGTCTTGGTCTGAATTCAAACCAAAAACATGAATCATTTTTAAATTCACAAAACAATTTACACAGCGAAAAGTTTGGACACACCCTCTCAGTCGATGTTTTTTTAATCTATTTTTACCACTTTCTACATCTTATGCACATACAAAAGTCATCAAATATATTGCATTATGTAGCAAAAAAAAGTTAAATATCTATACAAAATTATTTTTTATATTTTTAGTAGCCATACTTTGTTTTGTCAAAAAATATTTAGTAGAGTTATTTAACTTGTTTTCTTTACTACATAATTCCATATATCTTGCTTTGTATATTCAGTGGTGGAACGTAACAAAGTAAAAGTGGTAAAGTACTGTACTTCAGTAAAAATTTGAGGTATATGTACTTTACTTATAAGTAGATTTTAAGGTGAATACTTTTTACTTTTACTTCTCTACAGTTGAGACTAGGCATATGTACTTTCTACTCCACTACATGAACTGGGCTGAAAAGTATTTTTATGATTGTTTGAGACCTGATGAAAAGTCTGAAGGGGCTATTTTTAACATGTTCATAATTTGATCAAACAAAAATACACAAATAAAACCTTTAAGAAAAAAAATGGAAAAAAACAATTCAGTTGTTTCTGTTGAACAAAATTCAGCTCAAATCTTTATCTAAGTCACTACGTTTGAAGCTTTATACGACTCAAAATCTGTGTGAAATACTTTTACTTTTTTCTCTTTAAGTACATTTTTAAGCGGGTACTTTAATACTTTTACTTAAATAGATTTTTCATGTGATACTTTTACGTATTTTTTTGCTCTGGTATCTGTACATTTACTATTTATTAAGTAACACAACTGGGTACTTTTTCCACCACTGCATGTACTTGATGTTTTCTGTGTGTATATGAAATGTAGAAAGTAGTAAAAAAAGCTCTGAATGAAAAAGAGGCTGTGTCCAAACTTCTGCCTGGTCGTGTACATTAAAGTGCTAAAGTTCCCGCTTGTTGTCTTACCTTTGTGGAGTTGGTTTTCTTGCTGTACATATCGGTTCGGAGCCCAAAGTTCTGCAGATCAGTGGGTTTTTCTTTCACTTTTTCAGGGAACGACGTGATTGGCGCTGGAGTCTACAAGAAGAAGTAACTGTCTTTTAGTAAAACAAGATATATGCGTATAGTTTGTTAATGTTGTTTTGGGGCTATACAAAATCACAATTTGACCGCAAAATGAGGCAAGAAATGGGTTAAAAACTGTGTAGAAGAAGCCCGGATTTTTACCTGTGACGCAACAATATGGGCAAAATGTGAACTGGGCAATTTTGAGGCTCAGAAGACGATTTTGGATTATTGGATTACTGAAACAAGTGTGAATGAATAATAATGTAACGTTTATGTGCTTTTGTTAATGTAACTGCTTTTGTATGTGACACTTGGTTTCTATGGCGATGAGTCGATGTGAAGGTTCGATTGGTCAGTTACTGGTCTGTTTTGGAGACTGTTACAGTCAGTTACAGAGAGAGGGGCCACAGTTTTTACATAGTGAATTGAAGCTAGAGTCGATGGAGCCGGAAGTGCGCCCATGATCACTTCCTGTTTGGAACACGGCGGCGGCAGGTTCACTATGTCCATTTATATAAACAGTCTATGGTTAAGGAATATAGTAGCCCTTCTGTTCAGAAAATAAACAACCAGAAGAAATTTGGTGTTTCCTTATATCAGGACGCTACAATAAATACAACCCCGGGTATGTTTTTGACGAGGGGACAAAAACATATAAACTGAACTGAAGTGTGTGGCTCTGTACCTGTGCAGGTTTGGGTTGGAGGGGCACCAGGCTGGAGGGCGTGTCTGCCAGGACGTGGAAGTGTGAGGTGGGGGGAGGGCCCATGGGGGTGGGACGGCTCTCAGACTCAACCTGGTAGTTTATCAGTCCCCACTGCTCCAGGAACGCATGGACCCTGAGGGAGGAAGAGGACACTTTAAATGCTGTTTTTGTCAGAATATAGTGCGTTTTTATGAAGAATTTTAATACAACTGATACTGAATTCTTAATTTATTCAATCTACATCTAAATATTTCAGTTAAACATATTTATTTTACAGTCTTATTTAAAGGCACAGCATGTAACACTGGAGGTGGCACCTGCATGATTCCACAGAAATAGCTCCATATTTCTGAATAATCTCCATGGAGATAGTTATGTTTAAAAACTGTCGAGGTTTAAAGCCAAAGGAACAACATTTCCATGGAAACAAGCAGGAGGAGGCCGTCCTGCAGGTCAAGTAAGAGTCAGGTTTGTGGAGATGCGAGCCCGCTCACAGCTCACATGTTTTTCGGTGTCCAAACGTGGGCAGAGGGAGTGTCTATTTTTCTGGTTAAACATTACATGGTGGGGCTTTAAACATTTTAGTCCTGTTTGAATCCATATATATCTGAAATACTTTTGATGGTTCCATCTACAGCTGCTGTTCTGGTACTTTTTTGTTGCAACACTGCAATTTCCCTCCAATCAATGATATAAAAAAGATAAAACGGTAGGGTTTGCACACAATTTAGTAATTTTCTAAGAGACTTTTGTTAATTCCTTATAATGAAGCTACAACAGAGAAAAATATTGTTCCATAACTTCCAAAACTAATCACTAATAAATATTTAAATTGTGTGTAATGACTTAAACCGACCTCATGATGGCGCACACGTCTCCGGCCAGGTTCCTGCGGCAGGCTGTGGAGGTCAGATACTCCTGAGGGTTCAGCCGGTACGTGTCAATCATGAAGTTTCTATAGGCCAGGTAACTGTTTAAATATATAAAAATAATATACGGTTAATACAATACAAATAATACAACCTGACGAGACGCACTGGATTTAAACTCTAATGTACTAAAACTTACATCTCTGGGGTTTTGGATTTGTTTTTCCCGTTGAAAAACTCAGGCAGGGCTCGACGCTCAATCGCATGAACACTGCAAGATACAAGGACGACTTTCAAATTAAAAATAAATGATTTTTTGTCATTTCAATAGATTTTTGGGGAATAAGAGGAGCTATGGAAATGTCAATGAATCATGTTTATTTAACAGAAAACGAGTAAACAGACGGACAGCTCAAGTTTACCATTTATGTACATGGCTGGAATAGTACAGTTTTGAGTTGGACAACGATAACGCTCGGAATTTTAATAACTAGATGGAGCAGAGGATGCAGAGGAGAGGGTCAGATGAAGCAGAGGGTCAGAGGAGCAGAGGATGCAGAGGGTCAGAGGAGCAGAGGTGCAAAGGGTCAGATGTAAATATTTTACCTGTTATAGTCAAACCAAGCGGCGTAACTTGGGATAATGATATGATGAGTCTGTTCAGTCACGTTGTCTTCATGAAGATCTGAGGTTTTGACCGGTTCACCCTTCACACTGGGAGACCCTTCCTCTTCCTCCTAAACAACAAATGTTTTTTTCATAACTATACAGTTTCTTTCAATAAATAAAAAGTCATTAAATTGCAAAAAGGCCTGTGTATATGCTATTTTCAATACATTTGGCCCATTTGAAGCTAAAAGTACACAAAAAAAGATTATTCATCAAAAATACTACATATACAAACTGCTTCAGCCTTGCAATTTTTATTTTTATAATGTGGCTGCAACTAACGATTTTTATTTCTTTTATTTTTCTAATCAGCTAGTACTACTTTTTTTAAAATAATAACCTCAATAAGATGGCAAAAAGGCCATAAATACAGTATTTTGACACATTTAACCCAGCCACATCTTCATCACTCAGCCCCAGGGCAGCTGTGGCAACGTTATTAGCCACCACTGAGGGTGAGTGAAGGAATAACGCAGTGTGAAGTGATTATAAAAATAAAAAATAAACTAAATATAAACAAACATATTAAAAATTGCAATATGAGGAAGTCTGATGCATTATAATACCTTTCCTGTAGTTTCCATGGACTCATCCTCTTGTTCATCTGGGGAAGGAAAAATGAGAAACATGTGAATAAAATACAACCTCAAACATTGAAAAAAAGATAAAATAATAATAACATTTGCATACAACAGACGAGAGGGATTAAACTGCTAATTTTTCCCACGTATTTGAGCAAGTGTTTGATCTAAACCCCAGTACAGATTTATCATATAAGAAGCTAAGGTCAACATGAGTCTGCTGTGTCCTGCCTGCTTCTGATTTTTAAGTGTTTTATAGTCCGGTAAATCAGGAAGTGCACGTTAGCATGCTAGCTGTTGTTGGCTTTTTCTCTGAGAGTTGCAAAAAGTGCTTATAAACTCATTATGGTGAATAATTAGGATGGTTGTAATGCATAAGGTCAGTGAGGAGTAACTTTAGACCACTAACTGTTTTTTTCATGTTTTTAAGACGATAAAAATCAGGCACAGCGTCTTTAATAAGAATCCAGACTCACCGTTGTCGCCTTTCACGGGTGTTGAGTCTGAGTCCTTTTTGGTGTTATCTAAAATGAAAAAAAGTAAACACACAGTTAGATTTATGACAGACAGAGGAAGCTTTAAACTTGATTAACACTATAATATATTCACTGGTCTTTGCGGGATTAACTTCGTCTGATGGAGCGGCCGGTGAAGCTTCGTCTGCGTCTTTGGACAGGTCCTCAGGCTCCTCCTCCCTCTGACCGCGTTTGGACTTTGTGTACGGAGTCGTGGGTCTGAAAACACAAAATACAGCATTTGTAATTTTATCTCCATGGCAACAACAATAATATAATCTGATCTTAAACTAGTTCTGATATAGATCGAGTTCACTAAAGGTCACATTTTGTCCTATTAATGCAATTTATTTTCAAGTATTAATAGGATCTAGTTTTGATACTGGTTTTGGTATTGACAACCCAAATCTGATACTGAAAAGTAAACACTTATACCAACTTATAGCAAAAGAAAAAATCAATTACTGGACAAAAGTTTTAGAGTAAAGATGTTTTGCTGCTCGTCCAAGCCGCTTCTTCAGTTGTGGCCAGATTACAGCTGGACACTGCCTTTTATCTGTCTGAAGGGAGGAGCTAACGACACTGAAGCTAACACACCTGTTTGTTTACAGTTTGTTGGCTCGGTCTAATCAACTGCACTAAGTTTATTAACGGTCTGAAACAGGTGGTAAAAAGGGGAAGCAGGTTGATCGGGGAGTCTCAGCTTTACCCTGTGTCTCTTCACTCTGGGCAGGTACAGGGGCCAGCGGAGGACATTTAAAAGACGACTCCCATCCTCCTAATAATGAGTTCCAACTGCTCCCATGACGACGGAGGTTTAAAGAGCCTCTGTAAAACCGAGCGCAACAAAAGCCCCTTTGTCCCAGCAGCCATCAGGGCCCTGAACAAGTGATGTGATTATATTTATCTTATTTATCCTCCTCTGCACATGTGCCGTGTTTGTTCTCTTGTTTTTAATGTATTGTTTCTAATGGGGTTTTAGTTCTTTAGTCTGCTCTATTGTAAATGAAAAATATAAAATCTGTCAACTGGACAAAAAGTTGTAGGAGTGAAGACGTTTTGCTGCTCATCCAAGCCACTCCTTCAGTTCTGGTCAGATTACTGCTGGACACTGCCTTATATCTGTCTGATGTTTGTTGGCTACGTCTATTGAGCTACCCTAAGTGCACACTGTACCTGAGACCTACTTAACATAATCATACAAGCCCCTAATGAGTGATTTCACACCTATTAGCATCCTGGCTAGCCCTATCGTCAGACTTGAACTTTAACAGCCACATCAAATCAAAAACATCTGCAGGTTTTTACCATCTAAAAACATGTCAAAAACCAAAGTTATACTGTCAACACCAGACCTGCAGAGACTTATCCATGTGTTTGTCTCCAGTAGGTCAGACTCCTGTAATGTCCTGCTCACTGGCCTCTCCAAACGAGCCTTAAGACAGCTGCAGTACATCCAGAACACTGCTGCTCGGGTCAGGACTAGAACCAGGAAGTACTTCACACATGTGTCCTGTGCTCAGGTCTAGAACCAGGAAGTACTTGACACATGTGTCCTGTG
>KN477540.1:6257-17461 GCA_000787095.1 Periophthalmodon schlosseri
AGTGAGACATCAGCCTCCAGTACCTGCTCCTGCCGCACCACCAGAGCCCCCTGGTGGAGACCAACTGGATGCGCCTGATCCTGCTGCTGAGGAGAAAACTCGTGAAGAGATGGATTCAGCTGCTGGTGATCCACCGGCCCCTCATTTGCCTGTCGCACCTGAGAGACCCGAGGATCCAATGCCCCAGCGCCCTCAATGAGAGAGATACCCTCCGGGACGGATGGGCACCCCATCCTGCCTCAGCGTCCAGCCTGCACCTGCACTACTGACGCATCTCTGCTGTAGCGCAGTAAGCGCACTCTATAACGCACACAGGATGTGTTTGTATTTACAATCTGGCAACCGCTTGAATGACGCTGCACCTGATCTTGCGATGATTGGCCAACTTCATTGTAAGCGAGCACGAGCCCTGTGGAATAAACAAATGCATGATGTAACGATACTGTGCCCGACTGTTCGTGGTTGTCTTCATTTTCTTCGCATCATGACGAAACAAATCTACCCGTCGGGTGCGGAGAAATGTAAAAGGAAGAAAACAGAAGAAGAGAAGAAACAGCAATCTCGAGGTAATGTGGAATGAATCTTACAAAGAAGTTAGTGCAATTGTTAATGTGACATGTTACGTTATTGTCGTCATTGTAATTCACAATGTCGCCACCGCACCCACCGCCATCTCAAGTATATCAACATGTTATTAGCACTTAGCATAGCATTGCAGCGGCAGGTGTAGTAGCAGGTGTAGTAGCAGGGGTAGAAGCAGGTGTAGTAGCAGGTAAGTAGCAGGTGTAGTAGCAGGTGTAGAAGCAGTAGTAGCAGGGTAGTAGCAGGTGTAGTAGCAGGTGTAGTAGCAGGTGTAGAAGCAGGCGGCGGGGCCCTCAGCTCATCCAAGCCGCTTCTTCAGTTCTGGTCAGATTGCTGGTGGACTAAACTGAAGAAGACAGAACTGAAGAAGCGGCTTGGATGAGCAGCGAAACGTCTTCACTCCTACAACTTTTTGTCCAGTTGATAGATTTAACTTTGATTACACAGACAAACTGTAGAACTGGTCCTACAACATGTTGGTGTGTGTTGGTGTTGTGGAGTTCAATGGCAGTCGTACCTTTTATTTAAATAAGTAGAAGGTCAAGAAAAGAGATGAGGAGCTTTTCAGATCTCTCTTTAATTACAACTTCTAACTGAATAATCAAGTAAGCAGAATTCATAACATAACAACCGTTATCCACTTCTGGTGTTCTCCCTTTCACAATAAAATACATTTTGTGTGTGAGACATATATAACAGGTGTCCACCACACAGGTCCCCCTCAAACACGCAAAATAACACAAACAACACAAATCAGCAGTAACACAATGGAACATTAATACTTCTGCTTGTAGGAATCTGCCTAACTGCTGAGGGAGGTGAGGTCGAAACAGGCAAACAATCCTTGGCCATGGTAGATGTGAGAGGATGCCCCCTGGTGGGCAGGGTGAGCCAGCTGCTTGTCATCATCCTAATGGACAAGCTGAATCCATGGGGTTATTCTCTGCCCTGGAGTCTTTTTACCCTTGGCTTTGGTACAAACGCGCATCTACAAGTTGCCCATAGAGTAGCCACTGGGACTTTTTTAGCTTTTTTTTTTATCTTCGTTTGATGCAATATCTTACTGTTGTACATCATTTGCATATAAGTTTATTCTCAGTTCTGTTTAGCTGTGCATAAGACTGACAGGTTTTTATTCTGCACTCCTCTCTTTTAATGTTCATTTTATGATGATTATTTGTGATTTATGTTTTGTTTTGTTTCCATTGTGATTTTAATGTCTTTCTTATTCTCTAAAGCACTTTGAATTACTTTGTGTACCATTTGTGCTGTACAAATAAACTTGCCTTGCCTCAAGTCCATTCTCTGAATCTGCACCCACAGGTCTGTACCTGGAGTACACGAGTACACAATCTGCAAACTGGGAATTGAGAAATGGCCCTGGCCTTGGTTCAGACTCCACTGTGCCCTCTGGTCTTCTCCTGTCAGGCCAAAGCTGGAGACTATCAGACAGTAGTAATGGAGATAGCATCTAGTGGTGTTATGTGAGAATACAACAGGACCAGGTCAGCCAGGCTAATTACAGACGGTAGCTTTAAAGAGGTAAATGATTAAAATATGAAACTGTGGAAACAAACACGACATGAAAACTCAGTGTTGATCAGTATTGATTGTCATCTTTATTAAACAAATAAACAGAACAGAAAATGGGAGCACAGGGCATCATCAACAACTGCAACAGTTTCAGATAGTCTAATGAAAAAGTCCATGTTGTTCTTCTTGATTATAAGAGAAACATTCAAATCTGTCAACTGGACAAAAAGTTGTTGGAAAGTTGACAGATTTGAATGTTTCTTTTACTATGGATCAGACCTGGACGACTGAGGGATTACACAGACTTCTCCTTGATAAACATTTATTTACTGTATCTGCTCAATTTCTTTGCAAAATCAGACAAGAGCCGGGGTTAAATAATCTTGTGACAAGCAGGTCTATACTTAAAATAAGAGTATATAAAGTGATTCATGATTCAGATAAACCCAAAATGATGATGATAACTGTCCTTTCAGTGACTTGTGCCATGTTCAGGGGTCAGACACTGGAGCCCACAGCCGCTGTAGCAGCATTTGAGGTTCTTGTCACAATCGCCGTCTTCAGAGCACTCACTTTTACATGTGGTGATATGTGGGATTGGCGCAGGGCAGAATCCTGGTCTGATTTCTATGAAGATAAATAGTTACAGGTCAAATCTGTGGAGAGGCAACCCCCGCTCACAGTAAGAATGCATGTTTTCCAACGTCAAAAAACCCCCAAAACATTTTATTTCACACCTATATTCATTATCAGGTGCTTTTATTGTGAAATAGTATTGCGGGTGCAATTCAAAATGTTTCTGTTTAAATGTGTGCACTGTATTGCTTCACTTTATTTGAGGGAGTTATTTGGAGTTACAGCCTAAAGCTTCAGTCGCTGAAGTTGTTTCAAATGTGCTATATAAATAAACTTGAACTGAATAGTATCATATTAGTCAATTAACCCTGAGTCATCTCCTTGAATTACAGATGAACTAAACAATAACTGAAGGGTGCATTACTTATGACTGGCGGCTGACAGGTTGCCCCACAGCGGGTGGGGCAGCATTTATCCTCCTTACAGTCTTTGTCAGTAGCACACAGTGACACAGGTCCCAAAATCTCCTGGACTAGGGCATGATCCTTGTTTGGTCTTAGGCCCATTTGTGGACATTCAAGTAGTTTTGATTAAAAACAATCAAAAAAAGGCGCCTGGTATTGTTTTTTAATACTGGTCTTAAAGAAAGCATTGAGATATATATAAAAATATTCTTAGTAACAAGAATAATTTATACAAAGAGGTGGGGCAAGGATAATGTAGGATTTAATCACTAATTTACTGAGGAACCATGAGCAATACTTAACATCCATCGCATGTATTCCTGAGGGACATGTTACCTCTTGGCTCCACACAAGAAAGATGACAGCCGATGTTGCAGCACTTGAGGTTTTTCGCACAGTCACTGTCTGAGGAGCAACGCTTCAGACAAAAAAAGCCCGGTAGGCGAATGTTTTCCAGGGATTTGGGACAGGTTTCTGTGAAAGCACTGGAAACAATTAGCCCCCAAAAAGGAAATTGTCTACTTCATAGTCAGATTTGTGTAAAAGTTAGATATTTACATTTACTTATTTATTTAGCAATGTCAAATTTCTATGTGATTGTTGTCATAAAGAAAATGACCAGCTCAAAAAAGAATTTATCATAGGTTTTATTCCTATATTGTGTGACCAACATTATTATTTTTCCAAGAATTATTTCAGTTGAAGAACATGATCAGGTGCTTGGATTGTGAAATAGTATCATTGAACAATCAGTTTGCCCTGAGTCATCTCCTTTAATTACAGCTGAACCAAACAAACAGGAGTGTATGACTTATGACTGGCTCCTGAGGTGTGCAGTAAATTTGCAATAAAACACCTGTAATTGAATTAATGCAGTATATACAAATTCAGTGCCATGATGTGAAACATTCCAGACAAACAGTACCATGTTCCAGTTTAGTGCATTAGTGATCAAGTAAATCCTATTTTTTTACAAATGTCACTAAAACATTAAACCCAGTTGACACTGGGGAAAAAAATGACACCATATGAAGCTATGCAAGATCAGAAAATTGAGTACGACATAGGCGTTCAGTGTTCTCCATTTAAAAGCATATTCACAGTGACTGACCTTTTGCAGCAGAGAGCAGAGGCACAAAGGCCAGGGCCATTCACAGTGCTGACCTTTTGCAGCAGAGAGCAGAGGCACAAAGGCCAGGGCCACAGTCAGGAGGCAGAGGACAGAGCGCAACATGTTGTTCACTGCTGCAGACACAGAATAAACTCATGTACAGCTTCTATTTATCGTCCTGAGCCTCAGTACAGAGCTGACGCTGGGTCATAGTGCCCATTCTGTGTTAAACATGAGCAAGCTGGAACTTCTTTGGGTGTGGATGCAATGCCAAATGTAGAAAATCGTTTATTGTCTGTGAAACTAACCCAGAAAACTGAAAGGAATTCCACAGAAGGTGATTGGTTTGACACTGTATAAGAATTTAGACATATTTATTCTGTAGATTCCTGGGGCCCACAGTCGCTGTAGCAGGATTTGAGGTTCCTGTCACACTGTCATCAGAGCACTCATTATCACACCTGCTGAAATGGGACCCTATATTAGGGCAGGATCCTGGTCTGGTTTCTGTGAAGATAAACAGCAAGAAAAACAGTATTAAAAGTGCACTGTCACTTTTCCATTGGAGGGTCAGCCACCTTCTTGTCTCCGTGGAGATGTTATGGCTTTGCTAAGAATGTTCCACACATCTATATAGAGACAAGCCGATGACGACACCGAGTCCAGTTACAGGTCGTATCTGTGGAAAGGAAACCCCCGCTCACAATAAGAATGCACGTTTTGCAAGGTCAAAAAGAACATGACCAGCTCGAAAAAGAAAGTATAATGAAATCAGAACATGATCAGGTGCTTGGATTGTGAAGCAGTTAACCCCGAATCATCTCCTTGAATTACAGAGGAACTAAACCAGCACAGAAGAGTCTATTACTTAATACTAGCTCCTGACAGCTTTGCGTGCTGTTGTTGGAGCAGCTCTTCAGGTTTCCCTCACAATCACTGTCTGAGGAGCACTGAGACACACAAATGGCGACCTGCACATCAGCGTTTACACTGGGCTTGGGACAGACTCCACGTAAAGGCACTAGAAACACAATTTTGATGAATTAGCCAAAAAAAAAAATTAAAAAAAGGAAATTGTCTCCTTGATCTATTTTTCACTTGCAATAAAACACCTGTAATTGAATAAATGTAATATATTTCACTGCCATGCTGTGAACCCCCGGGAAGTGTGTGCTCTGGTGATCAGGCGTGTTCTCCATGGTCCTGTATGATCATGAGGGATCCACCCTTATGGCCTCCTCCCTGTGAACTGTGCCAGCAGCTTGGACTACCTAGTGAATGTCCGTCAGTGGATCAAGAGATGGCAGATTCAAATCTCCGAGGAGTTGCATGGTACACCGGGTGCTACTAGTCTAGAAAAAAGGCTTTTAAAATGGTATTAAAATACAGTCATTGATAGAAACAGTGAGTGCAGAGTGAGTGTCATACAAACTGGTGTGTTACAATAATCAAAGCATTGCATTATTTTCCAAACTAACTGCAGTTGTAAAACATATGCCCTCTGGTGGTCAAAAGTGGAATTCTTTGAGAGTTGCCTTTGTTTTGATCATGCTTTAATCCCAGATGAACTAAACAAGTAATTGAGTGTATTGCCTGGCTGAATAAAGGTTAGAGTAGATGTAAAATCCTGGGTTTATTTTATTTGCATATTACATTAAAATGTACAAAGGGGGTTCTGGAAACCTTGTTACTTTAGATATTGTAAGAAAATAAATATCAATGAATCCTTGTCTAAAAACCTTTCATGACTGTACATGAGTGGAGTGATGCAACTTCATTAGTGATGTCTGGCTCAAAGTGTGTGCAAACTCTGATGGAAGTTGATCAAGTGGAATCATGAAATGTCTCTCCAGATTGATGAGTTCACAGCACATTTTAATTAGTCTGAAATCTGATCAAAATCCTATTTTGCCAATATCACAGACTGCAGCAGGGTCTGGAGAGAAGAATGAGGCAGAAAACTCAATTTGGACAAAAACATTCTGTAGGCAGTTATGAGGTGGTGAAGTGATATTTGGTCACCAGACATATTCATGTATTAACTGAATGAACTGAACGCATTTTCCTTAAGGGAAAAAGTTTGTGTGTATTACCTGTGATATTAAACCCACAACCAACACAGTAAATAGGTGAATGATTCAATTGTTTATGTGTTAGAAGGAGTTCAAACTAAGTGTGTCATCTTTAGTAAAGAAATAAACAGAACAGAAAGTACGAGCACAGGACCACATCAACATGTTACTGCAACAGAGTTTTACCTAATCAAAAAGTACACTTTGTTTTTGATAAACAGGTTTATTTATTGTATCTTCCCTTTTTTATGTAAAGTCAGAGAACAGCGGGGGTTTAATCGTCTTTGAACAAGCAGACTTATACAATTACATCATTTTAAAAAGGGGTTTACCAGATGAACCCATGGGCTGTATATGAAGAAACCCCAAAACGATTGAGCTATTCATTCTGATCACCCCTGCCCTCGTGCCACGCTCACATAGACTGTAGGTCTGCATATAGAGGTCTATCCATGTACAGGGCACACACACTGGAACCCACAGCCGGTGAAGCAGCATTTGAGGTTCTTTTCACAGTGGCAGTCAGAGGAGCATTCATCTTTACACGGGATGTGATGGAGGAAATGGGGGATCGGAGCAGGGCAGCATCCAGGTTTGATTTCTGTGAAGATAAACAGCAGAAAAACAGCGGTTATGTTTACATGAACAGCAAAAACCTGATCATTTTCTGATATATGGAGTTACCAGATTATTGAATTGTCATATAAACAGTTACACTGGAGTGAGTAATATGATTTAGTTCTGATTGTTCAGAAATGAACTTGACTCCTTCAATTCCAGATGAACTAAACAAACACAGAAGAGTGTTTACCTCTGACTGGCTCCTGACAGGTAAACCCACATCTGTTGGGGCAGCACTTCAGATGGCCCTTACAGTCTCGGTCAGTTCTGCATTGATGGAAACAGAGCCCAAAACCCTGTGGACTAGGGCACGATCCCGGTTTGTTTATAGGCATAACTGAGGACAATTGGGAAGATGTTATGACAATGTATGAAAAAAAGCCTTGTGAAATTCAGTCATCCCCTACAGACAGTCTCCATGGCGGTGCTATTGCTTTGCCTAGAATGAATGTTCCACAGTATGACATTAAACCTATCTCACTCCATGGAGACACTACCAAGCCTGCATGAAAAATAACTCGGAGAAACTATACAAGTTCATCGAGTTGGGTCCAAACAGCATTTAGTTTGTACAAAAGTATAAACTTAAACAAAGTGACTTACCTATCATAGCAGAGAGCAGAGGCACAAAGGCCAGGGCCACAGTCAGGAGGCAGAGGACAGAGCGCTCCATGTTGTTCACTGCTGCAGACACAGACACACATTAAACTCATGTACAGCTTCTATTTATCCTCCTGAAGAGGAGCCTCAGTACAGAGCTGTCCTTGTGCCCGCCCTGCATTAAACATGAAGATAAGGGGACTTTGGGCTTGGATGTAATAGTAATAATAGTAGTAACGAATAAGTTACATAATGGGGACGTCATGGGGACCTTAATCAAAGCCTAAAAATCTCTAGCCTGTTATGGCTTTCTTTATCTTAAATCTCGTTATGGATGTTATGGATCTTTTTGACCTAACCTTCGTAGTATCATGTGTTGTTATGCACGGGTGTATCTCTTGTTTGTGCCTCTAGCGGCCTCCAGCCACTTTGACTAGACTAAACGGGTATGATTGTTTTGATGGTATAAATACACTGTATGTATTTTCATTTGTCAGCTGAGGGCGAGACGACACTATTAGGGACAACAGCTCTTTGACGATTGTGCACAACTGATTCTATAAACCAGACTCAAGACAACAGATTCAAGACAACTTCTACATTAGAAATTGTACAACAAGCCAAAGTGCAGTTCATTTGATTCAGTGATGATTGATTTGACAATAGGCAGATTCAGTACATAGGTCGGTTATATGAGATTATTATTATTTTTTTTATCATTTAATGTTGACATATTAAAATAAAGTATTTTGCTGTGTAAAAATACCCCAAATTGAATCTTTTTTTCCAGGGCTAATATATGAATATTTTTTGAACAAGTCAACAAAGAGCACACAGTGTTGTTTCTTGTCCAAGGCATGAATGACATCATCAACCACAGCGGCCTGTGCTGTGGCCTGGTCTAAAACCTGATAGTGAGAAGATGGATGTTTGCTGAGAAGCGGCACATATTTTTATCAAACAGACTGATCATTTAGACATGTCATTTCTTTGATTGTTTGTACTTTTCTGTTCTTCTCTATCTTTTATCAATGAAACAATCAGCTGTTATCGTGGCCAAACAGAACATACCAGTGTTTGACATAAGTAGGGTGACCAGACATCCCTGTTTACCTGGGACAGTCCTAGTTTTGAGTCTCCTGTCCCAGAAGATTTATCCAAAACCAGTGATTTGTCCCAATTTTACACAAGAAATGTCCCAGGTGTCCCTATTTTTGACCAGTTTGTTAACTGCCAACAGTAAATTGTTTAGATAAAGTGCAGAAAACCGTGCTTGAAAATGAGCAAAAAAAAATTCACAGACATAAGTCCCTCATTCAATACTGAGCCACAAGTGAGTCAAGAATAGACAATGTTCTTGACTCACTTGTGGCTCTGTTCACAGTTTTATTTATTCCAAACATCCCCAACACGGGTGTGTCCCAGTTTTTGATTTTGAAAATCTGGTCTCCCTACACATAAGTGCACAGGCTTCTCACACTGATGGTGTTGATGATGCATAAAACCTCAGCAGCTCCTAAATAAAACCCCAAGCCTGAGACATTGAGATCCGTGAAACACTTTTGCACGATCACTGATGCTGTTCAATAAATTGGAATGCAGGACAGAAGAACTATTTTCTATGCGACATCAGTATAAGCCCATTTTAAAAAATAATGTAATGTCTATAACAAATAGGCTATATCCTACAGTGCAAGGGATCGGCTATAAAGATATTTATTTACACACTTACAATGTACTTACTTTTACTCATAAGCTACTCACTTAGCCTGCTTATTCTATATACACTTAACACTACTATTGTCTTGATGACTCGTTTATCATTATTGCTGTAGTCCACCTTATCCTAGGCAATCATAATGTGATAATAGCCTATCTGAAAAAATGGTCATAAAGAACAGTGTGTTTAACAAAGTGCCCACATTATCTGTGGCGACTAAACAGCTATCGTCAGTGTAAAAATATGTAGACTATGCATACTGTCCTCACTAATGGAGCCTAACCAACATGGCACCAGATTAAAACCTAAACCTTGGACCTTGAGAAGGACAGAAGTGGACAGAAGCGCCCCTGAGCTCGTTACTTCTTTTTATTTATTATAGTCTATTGTTTAACGTTACATTTGGTCTGAGTTTGTGATAGTTGTATCACTTGTATGGGAGGCCGTGTCTTTATCACTGCAAAACAAATCTACCCCAGGGACAAATAAAGTAGGCCAATCCCAAACCTTAAAATCACCAAAAATACTTACCCATGTAATTTTTAAGCTGTTATGATCAGTGTTACATAAACTGTAAAAGTATGTGGATGTAAACATGACTGATACTTACGCTCATCGTCACTGATCATAACGGGCTTTGAGCTTGGTTCCTGCGCTGTTTGGCCTAGTGATGGGACTTTCGGCTCGTTTATAGGATCCGAATCTTTTGCATCCGTTCATTTCAAAGAGCCGTTCAAAGACTGGATCTTTTACTATTTATTTATATGACAGAAGCCAATGTGAGAACTCATTTTATCTACGAACTAATCAGAGAGAGAAATGACCAAGGCTAAGATTTGTTTAAAATGGTTCAACTGCTCTGCTTCTGTGCTGATTCATGTGTTGATTCAGCGTTATTGTGGATAAAAATGGGTAAAAATTAGAACAAAAAAGATTCGGTTAGTTTAAAAAACGAGATCCGGTTCCAACAGTTCACGTTAAAGAACTTTTTTACACACTTAACCTGGTTTTGCTGCGCTCCCTGCACAGCTCCATCACACAAATAAGGTGTAGTGTCTTATTTTGAGGATGTTCTGGGTGGACCATGTTGTTCCTCTGACTTATAAATAACAAACCGTAGAACTTGACCTACAACATGTGCGTGTGTTTGTGTGGTGTGGAGTTCAATGGCAGCGATGCCTTTTATTTGCACCACGCTCGTAAAACCACTAGATGGTACTGTGGTATTAGTGGATATTTGCAGTTGAGCTGAACATTCTGAACAGGTCCCAATTTGCGCTTTCACTGGTCCTGCATATGCCCTGGCTATTTGAAGAAAATTTGTGGGTGAAGTGTCTTGCTCAAGTACACAACAACATAACCAGAGAAACGCCAGCCTTTTGCTTATAACATACCCACTCTACTACCGATATGTCTGTCGGGCAGGTCAGGAATAAGACCTAGATTTGTGTATTTTTTAGGTTTCTGGGACAAACCAATAGCCTAATGTACAGAATGCGTTTACAGAAAAGCCCACACAGTCCAGGAATTGAACCGGGGACCTTCTGGCTGTATGAAAGACCCAAAATTCCTTTATATTAAAAAATAAACTTAATTAAAAGTAGCTGCTTTTGGCAATACTTAAATCAACTATTACTATCAACTAACCTCTTGTGTAGCTCATGGCACATCCAAGTTCTTTTTATCACCTATTTTAATCTAATATCAAATCTAAAACAATTTAACCCTGGAGAACCCACGGGGTCAAATTTGGCCGCAGTTAATTGCTGCTGCCCAAAATGAACAAACAAAAAAAATATGTCAAATTTAACTTCAAAAGCTCAGAGTGCCACTTCTGGCCCCTGCATAGAGACACCTAGTGGATGAATATTGAACTAAAATGAGCCAGAGTGGTAGTGATTTTGGCCTTGTGTTCTTGTTTCCAT
>JACM01043687.1:0-11389 GCA_000787095.1 Periophthalmodon schlosseri
TATATAAAATTATATAATTTAATATATATTTTGTTTTATATTAATAAATATATCTTGACCTGTTTACCTGTTGCACATGCTCCATGTGTCACTCTGAGCAGAGTATTTGTCCAGTGTCATATTTGTAAAGTTTAAATATCTGGTTATTTTTTATGAGGCTGAACACTGTTTCTTCCATGTTTCTGTTTCCAGATGGAGCTGTGTGTGTGTGTCAGACTGGTGTTCCTCCTCTCTCTCCTCTCATCTGTCTTCCTCAGCCCTCTGACACACACACTCCACACGGGACAAAGCCACGCACACACGCAGTAAGATACTTAAAACTATACAAAAATATGAAAAATGTTCACATTTAAAAGTGATTTGGATGTGACTGTGTCCAGGCCCCAGACCCGAGTGAAGAGAGACAAACCACAGGAGAGCCAGAAGACTGTCACTGGAAAGTAAGTCCTGCAAATACTACAAATACTACTACTATTGCTACTGCTACTGCTACTACTACTGTTACTACTGCTACTACTGCTCCTGCTACTGCTACTACTGCTACTACTACTACTTCTTCTGCTACTCCTCTTTAGACAGGCCTCACACAGGACAGTAGCCTGCATATAGGTCAGACCAGTTTGAGTCCAGCTCCAGCCCGATCCTTCCCGAGGCCCGGTCCTTCCCGAGGCCCAGTCCTTCCCGAGGCCCAGTCCTCCCCAAAGACATATCTCCAGACCACAGCCTGTATAACACATGTCTGTGGTCTGGAGCTGCTTTGGAGAGCACATGACCCATCCTTCAGTTTCTCTGGGTTAAACCTGCATTTGACCCATCCTTCAGTTTCTCTGGGTTAAACCTGCATTTGACCCATCCTTCAGTGTCTCTGGGTTAAACCTGCATTTGACCCATCCTTCAGTTTCTCTGAGTTAAACCTGCATTTGATCCATCCTTCAGTGTCTCTGGGTTAAACCTGCATTTGACCCATCCTTCAGTTTCTCTGAGTTAAACCTGCATTTGATCCATCCTTCAGTGTCTCTGGGTTAAACCTGCATTTGACCCATCCTTCAGTTTCTCTGAGTTAAACCTGCATTTGATCCATCCTTCAGTGTCTCTGGGTTAAACCTGCATTTGACCCATCCTTCAGTTTCTCTGAGTTAAACCTGCATTTGATCCATCCTTCAGTGTCTCTGGGTTAAACCTACATTTAACCCATCCTTCAGTGTCTCTGGGTTAGACCTGTCAGGAGCAGTGGGACCCAACTCCAGATCTTGGTCTAGTCTTGGTCAACCTTAGTTGGAGGATTTGACCTGTTGTGCATGTTTTGGGTTGACACTTCTCTGGGTAAACCTGCATTTGACCCATCCTTCAGTGTCTCTGGGTTAAACCTACATTTAACCCATCCTTCAGTGTCTCTGGGTTAGACCTGTCAGGAGCAGTGGGACCCAACTCCAGATCTTGGTCTAGTCTTGGTCAACCTTAGTTGGAGGATTTGACCTGTTGTGCATGTTTTGGGTTGACACCAAGAAGTTTGACTGGTGGCTCTCCAGAATTTATGATTCATAACTGTGAGAGAACTCCTGGCCCCACTCATCCAGAGTCTCTGGATGCACTCATCGGAGAGAGGAGTGCATCCACCCCCCCACTCTGTCCTGGTTCAGTCCTGGTTCAGTCCTGCTTTAGTTCTGGTTTAGTCCTGGTCCAGTCCTGGTTAAGTCCTAGTTCAGTCCCGGTTTAGACCTGGTTCAGTCCTGGTTCCTGGTTCTGACTGTTGCTCCTTCTCTCTCAGACAGGTGGCGCCGTCGGGCTGTCTGCTCTCTACCTGTGCTCAGCACCACCTCCTCTATGACCTCTACCTTCTCCATCAGGAACGACTCAAAGACCCGAGTCCTCCGGAGGGCAAGATGAAGAGATACGGAAGGAGGAGGAGAGGCGTGTGAGAGCGAAGAGGAGGAAGAAGAAGAGGAGGAGGAGGAGAGGAGTGTAAAAGAGAAGAGAAGGAAGAAGAGGAGGAGGAGAGGAGGATGAGGAGGAAGAGGTGAGGGGGAGGAGTGGAGTGTGAGGGAGAAGAGGAGGAGGAAGAGGAGGAGGAAGAAGAGGAGGAGAGGAGTGTAAGAAAGAAGAGGAGAAGGACGAAGAGGAAGAATAGGAGGAGGGGGAGAGGAGGAAGAGGAGAGAAGGAGGAGGAGAGGAGTGTGTGAGATTGATAGAGGAGGAGGAAGAGGAGGAAGAAGAGGAGGAGGAGGAGAGGAGGAGGAAAAGAGTGTGAGAGAGAAGAGGAGAGGAAAGGAGGAGGAGGAGGAGGAGGAGGAGCAGGAGAAGGAGGAAGAGATACAGGAGGAGGAGAGGAGTGTGAAAGAGAAGAGGAGGAGGAAGAGAGGGGGAGGAGGAGAGGGGGAGGAAAGGACTGTAAGAGAGAAAATGAGAGGAGGAGGATGGAGAGATACAGGAGGAGGATACATATAAAAACTGTTAAAGTTAAAATAATACTGCAGTATGTAAAGGCGTATTTATTCATATATTTGTATAAATCAGATGACTTTTGTTCGTTTGTTTCATTGATCCTGGTATAACTGGAAGTACCCTGTGCTGTGCTGCCCCCTGTCGTTTAAATATGGAACATGTCAAAACAGTTTCATGTTTTTTATGAATTTGAATGTACTTTTGAGAATACGATTTTTGTATTTTTTATATTTTTTTATATTGTTCTTATCCTCTTTGTAATAATTTTTAAGTAAACTGTATATAATAATACAATTTCATATAATATATAATAATACAAATTATTAGCCCTGGCTGTAATTTTCTGCTGCTACTACTACTACTACTGTGTGGAAAAATAAGACAGGAGAATTGCTACAGTGACTCCAGTTTCCGGTTACTACGCATGTCAAATCGCGAGACTCTTTTAGTTTAATCAGATAATCGAATCAGATGTGTATGCAAATGTAGAGGGCGGGGTCTGTAGTTTAATCACGGGTGTGCGACAGGAGAGGACGCTTTGAGGAGAATAAAAGGGGAAAATGTTTCAAATTTGTACTTAAAATAAAAATATAAAATAAAACATTTTTTAAATAAAGTACAAACTTGATTTTCACGGATATTTCCAAACAGATTACAGAGCACGTGCCTTTATTTTGATCTGATCGTGGTCCTTACGTGACGTCACTCTCCTCTTACGGTGGATATGCAAACGAGGGGGCGGGGTCGCGAATGTTCTAACTGTTCTGCACTTCCTCAAACTCTGCAGACTCTACATCAGCCAAGTCGTGGTTTAGTCCTGGTTTAGTCTTGGTTTAGACCTGGTTTAGATCCAGTTTAGTCCTGTTTCTGGAGTCTGGTCTTACCTTCAAACGGTGAGTGAATTTTTTACTTTGTTACTCTCAGGCTTTGTGCATGATGCTGCAGGGAAACTTAGTCTTGGTTTAGTCCTGGTTTAATCCTGATTTAGACCATGTTTGGTCCTGGTTTACTCCTGGTTTAGACCCTGTTTAGACCTGGTTTAGTCCATTGATTCTATTTTTACACCCAAGTCTAAGGAGGGTCCAGATAAGAGTCCACAGAGTCCATACCAAGTCCTAAACAGGAACTAGGAATTTCAGAGTAAAAACTCTTCCCAAATGTCCAAAGTACTTTTCTGTTTTAATTGTATTTTTCTCCCTCAGTGTTTAGCTTGTATGTTTGAAACACAGGGTAACATGAGCCTTATCTTCACACTTGTTTGGCTAATTATAATATTATGACTTCACCTGTCCACACAGAACCACAGCTTTGGACAAAAGTTCACACAGACATAGCAGCAGAAGGAGAGCCATAACAGAGCCAGTGTATGAACATGAGGAGGACAGTGTTTGACAAACAATTACTCACTCAGAACACTCAAGAACAACAGCTGTGGGCCTTTATTCCTTTAGTTTAGTCGATCATTTTATTTGGAAGAGGAGGAAGATAAAGATTTCTATGGACAGGACAGCAGACAGGAGGAGTGAGTAATGAGTCTTTATATAAATACTTTGTTTCGTAGTACTTTTGTTCTGCATAAATAGTAGTTTTTGCATAAATTCCCCCTGCAGGTGTAGTCCTGTGAGTGCAGTTTGGGTCACATACACAGATATACAGTATAGTTTTGAGAGCTTTGGCCACGCCCCTTTTTTAGGTGACCAGTCGGTGGGCAGCACATGTCTTTAGTTCAGTGAGGATTTCTTTTACAGACCAAACAAGACCATCATGCAAGTGTTACGCACAGGTCAAACAAACACAGTTTAGTTGTCTGAAGTCTGTATAAAGACGTGGACTAAGTGATTGTGATGTCACCCACAGCGTTAGGCTCCAAATGAAGCTCATCGAGGCTAGAGCAGTTAGAGCGGCTAATCTGGGGCCGAGTTCCATATTTGGAATTTCGACCGCAAGTATCATAGCAACCAAAGAGCCAATCCAGAGTGAGGCTGTTGAAGGTAACGCCCCTTCCCACCCGCACCACTGATTTAGCAGGGAGTGGGTGCTTAGCAACGCTGTCAATCAAACCTGTTGCTAACGCTAGTGGGAGCAATAAATAAAAATATAAGGATTTTGTTGTAATCATGTTTAAAGTGGCAGAAAAATGTGTTTTGTTAGTATAAATTGTGCCAAACTTTTGGACAGAATTCTCCCAGTGTGATGTAATTGATGTGATGTCATCAGTGTGGGACTCTACTTCCTGTCATTTTCAACAGATTTTTCAGGTTTTCAGGGTTTTTTTCAGGCTTTCTTCTTGACTTGTGTAAAACTATCATTCATATTTACAGCAGGTTTTATTCACCAGATTAAGTTAAAATGAGAGAATCACCTGAACCCGTTGCACACACTTTAAACTAAACGATCTATAATGATAAACCCAAACTACTGTAAATATGTAACTACAGACTGTGTGAAGGATGTGTGACGTCACCCACAGCGTTCAGCTCCAAATGAAGCTCATTGAGGCTAGCATTTCATATTTGAAATTCCGACCACGAGTATCATAGCAACCAAAGAGCCAATCTGGAGTGAGGCTGCTGAAGTTAACACCCCTTGTCGCCCGCATCGCTGGTTTAGCAGGGAGCGGGCTGTCAATCAAACATGTTGCCAACACTAGCGGTAGCGACCTCAGGGAATGAAGGCGCCTGATTTGTCTGTTATCAATGTTCATATCTTGATTCACAGACACAATAGCAAAATAAAAACCCCAGGATCATGTAGAGCGGGTTAATACGGACATTTAAGACCAAAATGACGAGTCTGACAGCAGCAGGTACAGAGAGAGGGGCCACAGTTTTCTAATGTAAAGTGAACTGGAGCCAGTGTTGATGGAGCCGGAAGTGCGCCCGTGCTCACTTCCTGTTTGGAATGCAGTGGCTAGCAGGTTAGTTATGTCCATTTATATATACAGTCTGTGTGAGCAATACTATATTTTTAAATGTGTTTTTCATTATATCACACATTTCTCTGTAAATCTTTAATTGGATCTTTATTTTATTATTTTATTATTATATTTACACAGTTTTTGCTTTTGAGTTTCTTATAGTGACACAAACCTTTATCGTTTCAAAATGACCAAAGAAAAAATATTGTCACATTTCCTGTGTGTTGAAATTCTTTTGTGAAATTTGTTTGTGAAATTCTTACAAACACACAAACAAACGTGAGACTGTTCTGTTCAGTTCTGACGATGCCTTTAAGGAGCGCAGGAAAAATCCGTTTGACCTCTCTTTCTTTTTAAATCACAAAGGATTCTTTTGATGATCTACTGCCCCCTACAGAACGGCGTCTGACTCTGCTCATGACCTTATTGTCACCTTATTGTCATTACATTTGCAGTTTTTATTTAAAGCCGCACTGCGGAACTTTCCTGGTGGAGAGTCTGCCAAATGCTTGTCGTCATGGAGATGCTGTTACTTTGCCAGGAATGTTCCATAGTATGACATTAAACTTATCTATCAAGACAAGTAGATCACAAGTAGAGAGGCGAGCCTGCTGATAGTAAGAATACGTGCCTCATTTTAGCATAATTAAAACGCCTCTCGTTGAATTCATGGAAGAGAAACACGTTTAATGCCACATTGTGAAATATTCCAGGAAGAGATTATGCAAAGAGGAGCAGACTGGGATGGCTCTGCCGATGAAGAGTTTACTTAATTTACTTACTTAACTTAATCCTACAATACTGTTTCCTTTATAAACAAGTCTCAGACCTGGTTCAGACCTGGTTCAGAGGAAGAGATTATGCAAAGAGGAGCAGACTGGGATGGCTCTGCCGATGAAGAGTTTACGCCGTTAACTTAATCCTACAATACTGTTTCCTTTATAAACAAGTCTCAGACCTGGTTCAGACCTGGTTCAGATCTGGTTCAGACCTGGTTCAGATCTGGTTCAGACTGGTTTCTCAGGTCACTGTTAATCATCATCGTCATGTTTGTTTATGTTTGTCTGTTGAATACATGAACCAACAAGAACAAGAACAAAATGGTATGCTGCTGTCAGACTCGTCATTTTGGTCTTAAAATGTTCGTATTAACCCGCTCTACATGATCCTGTTTTGTTTTTTTTTTTATTCCACAATTTTGTCCGGAAATCAAGATATGAACATTAATAACAGACAAATTAGGCGCCTTCTTCCTCCGAGGACGTTCTCTCTAGTGTGAGCAACAGGTTACAGATTACCTTCAACAGCCCCGCTCCGGATTGGCTCTTTGGTTGCTATGATACTCTGAAATTCCAAATATGAAACTGGGCTTCAGATAACTCTAGCCTCGATGAGCTTCTTTTGGAGCTGAATTCGTGGGTGACTTCACACTCCCTCAGTCCTCTTCTATGAGCGGAATGAAAGACGGTTGTGTTGGTTTTGTTGAAAATTACTTTCTGTTGTTACAAAAATTGTGTCCTTTTTTAATTTTCCTTTTGGTCCAGTCTTTTTTTTTGTGTGAAAATAAAGTTGGAGATTTTTGTGACACAAGTGTGTGAGTGATTACACACTGCGTCTCACGCTGGACTCAGACCTGTTCAGACCTGTGCAAATATTCCACTCCCCCTCCTCTCTCTCCTTCCTTTTCTTTCCCCCTCCTCTCCTTCCCCCTGCTCCTCCCACTCCTTTCTCTCTCTCCCTCTTTCCTCTCTCTTGCTCCCCCTCCTCTTCACTCTCCTCTCTCCCTCTTTCTTTTCCTTGCCTCCCCCATCCTCACTCCATTTCTCTTTTCTGCCATTTTCTCTCACCCTCTTTTCACTGTCCCCTCGCTCCTTTCCCCCCCTTCGTCCTTTCTCTTCCTCCCTCTCTTCCTTTGTCTCCCCATTTCCTCTCCCCCTGTCAGCCCCTGTCAGCTCCTGTCTGCCCCTGTCTTTCTCATTTCTGTTTTTTTTTTCTTTTTTGTGGTTTAAGTATTTCCTGTCCTCTTCTTGTGCCCTTATATGGACTCCTCTCTGTCAAGAGGTTGTGGGTTAGACTCCCTCCCTGTGTGACTGTGGCAGAGTAGTTGTCCTGTCTCCTCCCTCTCATCAGGAGGTTATAGGTTTGACTCCCTGTGTTTCTGTGGCAGAGTGGTTATCCTGTCTCCTCCCTTCAGTGAGGAGGTTGTGGGTTCAACTCCCTGTGTTACTGTGGCAGAGTGGTTATCCTGAGGTTATCCTGACGTCTCTGTTTTTCAGGTGAAGATGAGTCGCAGAAATGCTCCGCTCCGTAAACAGATGTCCACGTCCTGCTTCGAGAAAGGTACAACTCAAACACAGCAGAGCGCCCCCCACAGGCTGTTACAGAGTGTGCTCTTTTTGCTCAGACAGTAGCCAAAAAGAACCAAAACTAAAATGTAACAGACGCTTTTACAAATCTTGAATTATCATCATCTATTCTCTGATCTGTGTTCTGTTGTTTCCTCATCACAAACAGACCTGGAGTTGTGTTTTGTTTCATTCACACATCTTTAACACACAAACCCTGCATATTTAGGTTGAGTTCTTCCACTGTGTTTTTAAACTCCATACACCTTCACTAGAATCATTTGGATTATTTCGCAAGGTGGAACAGAGCATTATGAGTTTTGGAGATGTAGCCAGACTAATAATAAAGTGTTACTCAAACGTGGTGGAACAGACATTATGAGTTTTGGAGATGTAGCCAGACTAATAATAAAGTGTTACTCAAACGTGTAAATGAAACAAAACACAACTCCAGGTCTGCTTTTGAGGACGTAACATTATCACATGGCTTAAAGCTCAAAAGAGTCAGTTTTGTGTGATATAGGACCTTTAAACATGTAACACATTACATTTATAGCCAGTGCTCATTTACAAGCTCAAGTATCACTTTATAAATGAAACATTAAATCATAAAAAATAAAATATGAAATATTTTGAAAATGTGTCCTCTGCATTTGACCCATCCTTCTGTGGCTATGGGTTAACCCTATAGACTGTATAAAGAAGTGGACTAAGTGAGTGTGACGTCACCCACAGCGTTTGGCTCCAGTCAAATGAAGCTCATCGAGGCTAGAGCAGTTACAGGGGCCAATTTGGAGTTGAGTTCCATATTAGGAATTCCGACCGCGAGTATCATTGCAACCAAAGAGCCAATCTGGAGCCAAGTTGTTCAAGGTAACGCCCCTTCCTGCTCGCACCACTGGTTTAGCAGGGGGCGGGCGTTTAGTCACGTTGTCAATCAAACTTGTGGCTAACACTAGCAGGAGCGACCTCGGGGAAAGAAGGTGCCTGGTTTGTCCGTTATTAATGTTCATATCTTGATTCACAGACACAATAGTGAAATAAAAACACCAGGATCATGTAGAGCAGGTTAATATGAACATTTTAAGACCAAAATGACGAGTCTGACAGCAGCAGTTACAGAGAGAGGGGCCACAGTTTTTCAATGTAAAGTGAATTGGAGCCAGAGTTGATGGAGCCGGATCGAGCCCATGTTCACTTCCTGTTTGGATTGTGGTGGCTAGCAGGTTAGCTATGTCCATAGAGTCTATGGTCTGGGTCCTGGTCAGGATCCTGGTCAGGAGTACCTGGCTGGAGGATGGTGAGGTGTTATTTGTGACGAGGTGACGCAGAGTTTCCATGTTTGGATCTTTAAATAGAGCTGCTCCCGTTAGACAGCTGCTGCACTGCTCATGAGCAACGCACTGAAGGAGAGAGGGAGAGAGAGAGAGAAAGAGAGAGAGAGAGAGAGGGGGGGGGAGAGAGGAGAGGGAGGGAGAGAGGGAGAGAGGAGAGAGGGAGAGAGAGGAGAGAGTGGGGACAAAGGAGAGAGAGAGAGAGAGAGGGCAAGACAGGGCAAAAATGTACCATAAGAGACAGACAGGAGGACGAGGGAGAGAGAGACTTTAGAAAGAGGAGAGAGGGCCACAGCTCCAGAGTCACTGTATGACAGTGAGGGACAAAGAAAGGGAGAGAGAGAGCAGTTTATGCCCCCCGTGTTCACTGTCAGCTGCAGAGTGAGTGACTTTAGTGAGAAGAGACGTGGAAATATCAGGAGATAAAGATTTAAAGAGAAGGAAACAAGTTTAAAATAACAAGAGCTGCTCTGGACCGGACCATGGACCAGAATTCTGAAGGTAAGACTCTGAGTGAGGAGGGCGGAGGAGAGATGGAATGATGGAGGAGAGATGGAGAGATGGAGCGATGGAGGAGAGAAGGAAAGGAGATGAGGAGACTAGGGATGCACCGATCCGGCTCTTTCTGTTCCAATACCAATTCGGATACTAAGGCTTTAAGTATCTGATGATTCTCGATATTGACGATACCAGAGACACAGAACAGCATTTACTTTAAAGACAAAACTGATCCAGATGTGGGCTGTATCTGTTTTTATCTCAAGTAACAACAACAGTTTTGTGTAAATAAAATTTCAAACATTCTGAGACTTTCGGAGCCAGTTTTAATACATCAATCTATATGTCAGACTCAGCTGTTCTCACAAGTTTCAAATACTCCACAAGTGTCCACAAGTCCTCATGCACGCTCACAGTCCTCATGCACGCTCACAGTCCTCATGCACGCTCACAGTCCTCATGCACGCTCACAGTCCTCATGCACGCTCACAGTCCTCATGCACGCTCACAGTCCTCATGCACGCTCACAGTCCTCATGCATGCCCAGGTCCTCATGCACTGTCTGATCCCTTCGTGCACTAGGGGTCACACGTGCACAGACAGCAGTAAACAAGAGGAGTGGAGAGCTGACACTGTTCCAGTCTGACATAGTGACCAGTGGGAATAATGGAGAGGTTTAGACCTGGTTTAGTCCTGGTTTAGATCTGGTTGCGTCTTGGTTTTGTCCTATTTAGTATTGGTTTAGTCTGAAGCTCTGGGTCAAAAGAGGAGTCTGGGACACTTATTTCCCCATAGGGAAATGTGTCCACTGCATTTGACCCATCCTTCAGTGTCTCTGGGTTAAACCTGTCTGGAGCAGTGGGACCCATCTCTGGATCTGGACTACCTGAGCTGGAGGATTTGATCTGACACAGGCAGAACATACAAACTCCACACAGAAAGGTCCTTGCTGTGAGTGCTAGCGTATAGCCCTGGTCATTCATCCAGAGATCATGTCCATCACATCAGACCTGTAATTAAAAATATGACAAGTGTAAGTTTGGACTGAGCCCAAAGGACAGATCGTAAACCAGGATTAGGGACTCACCGATACCACTTTTTCAGCTCTGATACAATATCGATACTTTGACTTTTAAGTATCTGCCATAGACCAGTGTAGAGATGAGAGACTGTGTATATATAAATGGACAAAGCTAACCTGCTAGCCACGTTCCAAATAGGAAGTGAGCAACAGACAGATCAGGGGCTGAGGTCGCTCCCACTAGCGTTGGCAACATGTTTGATTGACAGCGTTGTTAAGCGCCCGCTCCCTGCTAAACCAGCTGTGCGAGCGTAAAGGGTGTTACCTTCAACACCATCGCTCCAAATTGGCTCTTTGGTTGCTATGATACTCGCAGTCGGAATTCCAAATATGGAACTCTGCTCCAAATTGGCCCCTATAACTGCTCTAGCCTCGATGAGCTTCATTTTACTGGAGCCGAACGCTATGAGTGACGTCACACTCACTCAGTTCACTTCTGTATACAGGCTGTGGTCTGGACGGAGAACGGCAGTTTCCAGTAGTGTTATGTAACTGTATCTGTCCTTCACATCACTACTCATCGTCTTATTACATCTAATTAAAGGCCCAACCAGGACATCTGCTTTGAACTGATACGAGATCCAGATAAATGTTCAGTATCAGCACCAGTATCAGCACTGGTATCGGTATCGGTGCTTCCCTAACTAGGCTCCTGCCTCTGGAGAGTCTCTTGTTGTTGTTGTTGTTGTAATTTCTGGAGCAGACCCCTCGTACGCCTCATGTTCCTCGTGTATCACATTCTTGACATGTCTCAGATACTGGAGCTTCCTGG
>JACM01048479.1:0-23535 GCA_000787095.1 Periophthalmodon schlosseri
ACAGTGGAAGGAATACTTTGATGATCTACTCAGTTCCACCACATTTATAACTACATATACCATACACATATAACTACATATACCACACATATTTAACCACATACTGTATACCACACACATATAACCACATATACCACACACATATAAGCAATAAATTCCAGGAGAAGACAAAAAAGAAAACAGGCCCATGAAAGATTCCTTCACTAATCGTTTTATCCTCCGATCAATTAGAAGTAGTGAGCATGAAATAACGGCGATCTGGCTTTGAGGCTGGCTGGCCCTTGAACAGACACATTTGACGCCTTTGTGATTGCGTTTGGGTGTGTATGAGACACTCACACAGACAGAACCAGGCTGGAGGTGTGCTGAAGAAGATTGAGTTTGGGAGAGAGTCGGCCTTCTGGGTGAGTGGTAATCGATCTGCACAAAAAGCCCCCGTTTGCTGCTCAGGAGAGGAGCCAATTGATCAGAAATGGCTGTAATTGCAATCTACATAAAATCCGCAGCATTGATCCTGGAGAAGTTCTCAGCTTTGGGCTATTAGAATTTGCAGGTTTTGTTGAGAAGGCTTGACTGGCTTTTACCTCCCACACTTTGCATACACTGCTTTCTGCTCCCATAATTACCATCGCTCACATCCGAATCTGTGATTGACTCAGAGGCAGCCTACATTTTATAATAAGCTGCCTGCAATTTTTGCTTTTCACTGCGCCACCTACTCAATGAAACGCAGTAATTAGCCAAAGTAGTAGAGAGTGATTGCGAGTGCCAAATGTTTTTTAAGGCTCAAACAATGGAACAAATCAAGATAGTAGTATAAGCAGAGCTGGGTAGTAAGAAATTGTTACTTCAAAATAGGTAAAAAAATAAAATTAAACAATAAATCTATGTATGCAAGGCTAACACTATTTGTAGTAGTTAACTTTTAATGAAACATATTATAGAAAGAATGTTGATATGTCTTCAGAGCAACTATTCAATGAGGGGAAAACAAAATGAATATACTATACCAACCAAGTCTATAGTTATGTAGAACGAACCGAAACTAATCTAGCAAGTAAACAAGTTCTTAACTCCTCCTTCAGTTTAGTTCCCCTCGCCTCAGGGCTTAATAATAATAATAAAAATCCTGATGACAACCTTTGGAGCATTGGACCACTCCTGGACAAATGAGGGATTACACCAACCAGGTATGTTGCTAGTCTCTAATTGTATTAAAAAGTGCAATGTATGTAAGTAAATGTAACTGATTGCAACCCACCTTTGTGCATGAAAAGAATTGAGCACAGGTCCTAGTCGGCCCACACAATCACAAACACTTTCCCCTACAAACAACCTCTGCTGGCGAGATAAGAGCTAAATGATGGGATTTGTGCGTGGCGTGGTGAGAGACGGACTGCGGCGCTGAGCAAATGGCCTTTACTCTGTGAGTGTTTATTACTGCGAGCTCGGGACTCTTTAAACGCTCGCTCATGCATATCCGCAGGCGCACCCACAAACCAGGAGAGGAGCCTTACATTTCCAATGCATTACCCTGTCAGACCCATTACCAGCACAGAGGCAGATAGAGCCCAGAGATATGTGTTTAGACATCATAATAGCAGCGTCCTTCACACTGTTTATATATTCACATAAGATACTAAAACGCATCATAAACACAACAATTGAGAAGTGATTTGCGCCGTTTAGCCCATTTAGACCGCATTTTTCGAACAGTCCTGCTGTAGCTTGAACAATAGGTCTATATGTTCATAATAGTTTAAATAAGGGAAAGTGGTGTCTATAACAGAAAATATATGAATTACAGTGCTATAAAAACAACCTCTTTGGTATATATAGGCCTATATAGCTGCATATGGTAAGGCGGTGTAATTATTTTTTAAACAAGTTTGTATTGTTTGTTGATATTAAAAGCCATTTTACTGCGCTTCTAAAGGTTCTATATTACACAAAATGGATTCTTGCAAGATTTAAGCCATGTTATAATACTGTTAGCTCATCACAAACATACGCGAGTTCTGTTTTGTTTCATTCACATATGCTTGAGTAATCCTTTGTTATTAGTCTGTCTATATCTATATCTAAGCTCAAAATGCTCTGTTCCACCTTGTGATGTCATGTAGTGGTAGTTTTCAAGTGAACAGCTACCTTTTACCTTTTGTTTAGTAGAGACTGGCAATTCCAGGGCTGAAATCATCCAAATGACTCTAGTGAAGGTGTATGGAGTTTTAAAACACAGTGGAGCACTTCCTGTTTTAGCACATGACATCACAAGGTGGAACAAAGTCTTTTCTGCTTGAGAGAAGAACTCCACCAAAATATGTCTGTGCGTGAATTAAACAAAACAAAACTCCAGGTATGTTTCTGATGAGGAAACACCCTTATAACAGAGATCAGAAAATAACGTAATATGGGCCATTTAATAAGACACAATAAAATCAAATAGAAATAGAATGATTGATCAGTGTGAGGAAAAAAAATATGCATTTGTCCCAGCCACATCCTACAGACAAATCAAACACAACAAAGATATAATATAATTCTCATACACTTGGGTACTGGGCCTTTAAGAATTCATGCATCTAATCTGAATATTCATGTCCATTAGTTTGTAGGAGTCTGTGACAGAAAGGGGGGCGAGGTGGGGGCGCACTAATGGCCTTCTTGTTGGATCACCCCAAGTCATGACAGCACTTAAAGATATGTAAATAAAGCATGAATCTAATGTAATAGAATATGGATACTGGTTTATATTAATGATATATACACTGATGTGGACATGTGTGTGTGAGTGAGTGTGTGTGTTAACTTTGCCTCAGCAGGAGCACCGCTTCAGCCCTAATGAGCCTGTTAATTAGTGTGCTTTACAATGAGTGTCTAACAAGTGTATCTTTCACAGGCAAGAACAAAGAGGACAGATGAGATGAAGGAGAAGATGCCGGACATCTGGAGAGGTCTAAATAACAAAATACCAATTACTCAAATCAAGTACTTTTTTGTTAGCCTGGTTAGCCATTATGTGTATCTTTTCCATTATATTGGCTGACTTATGCCTGACTATAGAATAACCTGTGTACCTGACCAGCAGTGGTGGAAGGTCACAAAGTACAAGTAGTACTGTACTTTTTAGGTATCTGCACTTTACGTAGGTCACTTTTACAGTGGATAATTTTTATTTTTACTTCACTACATTTGAGAGCAGGTATCTGTACTTTCTACTCCACTACATATTTGAACTGGACCGAAAATTTAAAAAGTACTTTTCATATGATTTTAGGGGTTATTTTTTACCATTTTCGTGGTAACATCCTGACTAAAGTTTTCAAGTTCAAGCTTTGGCTTTGAGCAAACAAAGATAAAAACACAAAATTCATAAGAAAAATGAAGACATGGATTCGCACTGCTACAGCTGACCAAAATATGTATCATTTTTTTAAATCAATATCATTGCATTTAATACTTTAACAAATTAACAACACTTGTGTGAAATACTTTTACTTTTTACTCTTAAAGTACATTTTTTACCTCTGTATCTGTACTTTTACTTAAGTAACAAGTACTTTGTCCACCACGGCTGATCAGTAACACTTAAAAACACAATTTTCTATCAAGTTTTGTTACTTTGGTGATACAATTGCAATTTAATAATCTGGTAAAAACTTTCATACACACACCGACACCTGTTTTTAATGTTTTATATGGACTTGTATACTTGTTTGTTTAGTTTGTTTTTCTGCTTGTATTGTATTTTAAACAGGGCACCCATGAAAAAGAGAGACCAAGGGCTCTCATTGGGTTCCCCTGTATGAATAAAGATAAAGAAAGATTTTTTATTTTTTTTCAGGGCAAAAAACGTCTTTTGCTATGGATCAGACCTGGACGACTAAGGGATTACACAGACATTTTTTTTTTCAGATGACATCACACCATTCTATAGGCCAATAATATTTACTACAGATGGAGGGCAGAATATTGCTAAAATGCAGATTTTTGTATATTATGAGTCCTAAAGTCTAGTCACTAATTCTAGATCGGCTTAACAATTGTGAATTCACCTAATGAATATTTAATACCAAAGTACAATGTAATAGGAACATCTGGCAGTTGCCCCCCATCTGTGAGTATGACATCATCACATCCTAGAATCTCAAAACTGCCAATAATAGCTAGTGTCAAAGGGCTATGGAGTGGGGTTGGAGACCGAGTTGGACATTTGTGGAAAAAGCTGTGTAGTGTAAATATAAAGCTGCTCAAATGCAAGTGCACGCTGAGTGTTGAATATGGCACAGCAGCAGGAAACATGGCGCTGGAGGCACTTCCTGGTGAAGAGAGGCTGAACAGACAGATGTACTCTGACTGCTGTTTACACATGAGAAAAACGGACAGGGTTTGAAAGAAACTTGAAATACTGACTGCTAAATATAATGAAGTATAACCAGCTAGTTTTAGTTCTGTTTTATAACAAGTACAGTTCATCAAACATTTCAATTTAAAGTTACTAGTTTGGGGGCAGTAGTAATGATTGTAGTTGTTACTTTTCAAGTATACGTTTGGTTTAATTAAAAGCAGAATACTGAACAACATGACCTGTAAAAGTGGTAATTGGAATTCAGAAGTGTGTAAATAGAATGTACTTTGTGATTTGAGTCGATCTATTTAACTGTTAACTATAAATGTGCAAGTCCAGTCTCAGGAGCACTTGCAATTGATAATATACTAATTATGTATACTTTTAGTGACTTATACTACAGTTTTGTTATAACTGACATGGTAGGAAACAGAAACATGGCATTCTGCTGTGATTAGTTCCTATCGCGACACAGCAATTTTGATTCACTCTTAGTGGTAAATAAAACACACATTTGTCAAATCAAATCATATGACAAAAACAAAAGTCATCTGTTTATATCACATCTCAGAGGGGAATTCCATCCACATAAACACACTTAATAAAAGCCTGATTTTATTTTATAAATGATAAAAGTATTAGCAGTGTTATTATTAAAGCAGAGACGTGATAAAGGGTTTCTCTATTGACTGCACTGTAACCTGTGTCCAATCCATCACATCTGATTTCCACATATCGACATGCGCCATCAAACCCGGCTCATTTCTCACGGACGCCGCTGTATTCAAGTATTCATAAAGCCTCAAAACCAAACGAGACGCCATATTTATTTTATGCAGCGTGCGTATTTGAGACATCCCCCTAGAGTAAGAACATAAGATAAATCTCAATCGGTGATAGATGCTTCTGCTACAGTACAGTGCAATGCTTTACAAAGACTGAATTCTCTTCTGCCACACATTTTGCCCACACACTGTCAGCCACAATACAAAGTGCAAGTGACTTTTACCATTTCGGATACAACCATATGTCTTAAAAGTACATTTTTAACCTCTGCAGCTCTGAGAGGGAAAAGCAGAGGCACTGAATTTATAGCGGTGAATGTTTCTGTGACTTCAGCACCAAGGGCCTGGGAAAAAAGCGTTTCCACTTTTGGAGGAGGATTTGTACAGGCCTGTCAAGCTCATGCACATCCTCTGCAGTGTGGACAATACCCAACTTTGTAAAACGCATTACATTTGCCAGCATGACTAGTTCAGACTTAATGCTTGTAAAACGCAGCACACGGCTCCTTTCTATAGTCCTGAAATGAGGCGCCGAGAATGTTGCATAGGCTGAACTGAAATCACCCGCTGTTGTTGTCGCCACCGTAAAATCATATAAGGAATCCAGAGCCCCATTCAAAAGCATAATTTATGAAAAAGGATCAAGAAATGGGTATGCAATTGCTATCCCCCTGGCGCAATTCACATAAGTCACACACAAAGCAGGATAAATGGAATCAGACGGGCTTTAAACGTGTCTGGAAGAATGACAATGGAGATGGAACATTCAGAATTGACTGACCTGGTGCTGCTGATCCATAGTAAAGCAAGACGCAGAAACACAATAAATCATTAGTCATACAAAGTACATAGTTAAAGGTGCACTATGGAACCTCTCTGGGAGCTCTGCCAACTGCTTTCTTCCTGCAGATGTTTTTACTTTTCTTGGAATGTTCCACAGTATGGCTTTTAACGTATCTATTTATCATTTATTAAAATTACAGGCATTTTAATTGCTCAAAAATACCTTGAAAAACATGAATTCTTACGAGTAGACTCGCCTCTCCACAGATCAGACGTGTAACTGGGGCTGGTGTTGCCTCCAGCTTGTCTCCTTGAAAAGTAAGCTTAATGGTATTCTGTGGAACATTCTAGTCAAAGAAAGAACATCTCCATGGAAACAAGTGGATAACATGGCCCTCCACAAGGAATGTTGCATAGTGCATTTTTAATTAAACACAGTAATATAACATTATAAGCAAAAGCTGGTTTAATGCACCCAATCTAGATATGGTCAGTACATCCAATAAACAGGAAGCGCATCATTATAACAATGATTACTTTAGTCACGAGAGATTAGTCTTTCTGACCAAGATTTCTGATGAATCACAGGCCAGGTTCACACTGCATTTATACTACAGCATCACCCAATACAACACAGGGGTACGCAGCACAGAGCTGAGTCACACGTTTGCACTGAGCAACTAACGCTGAAAGAGCTTTTTCTTCCCTTAGGTCACAATTACAATACTGTCTTATTATACTTGATCATAAATCTTTAATTGTCTGAATAAATTGTTTTGTAACAGCTTTCGTTCATTTTCTCATTGGGTACCTTAAAGGGGTACCCATTCTGGCGTACCTGGTTTTCACACTGCAGGAGGAAGTAGGTATTTCAATCTGTCTAACGCGTCTCTCTCACAAACCCTTTAGCACATTGTTAATATCCACATGCATTACTTTTTGTGCCTGTGCATGGATTTATAAAAGCTTTTTACAGACGAAGTGAAACTGAGATGGCCCACCCAAGCTCAGCCAATCAGTTTGCTGCTTTCAGCTCTTACTTTCAAGTTGATGAGAAATAAAAATACTTTATCATTAGCTGCAGACAGAGTGCAAGTCTAATTTTCTCACAAAGTGCTGCTTTGACAAGATACTCTTTGGGCTGAAACACATAATTTACTAATTTACAAAAAAGTCAAGTCCATCAGCTTTTAACGCCCTATTTCTGGAACATGAATTGTTAGTTCCACCCTCTTAGTCCATTCTCTCACTCTAATGTTGCACCATAGTTCTCAACCAACAAAAGGTTATTTATGCAACGTTGAAGATACATGGCATTTGCCAGTCTGTGAGCTCATCATGCAGATGTATACACATTTAAAATAATAACGGACACCGAAACAGATATTAGTTGTTTAAACCATGAAACAATAAATGGCTGTATCCTCTTTACTCTGCCAAAACATAATTTCACGTGCTCCCAAACATCCCTATGGTTCATATTGCGTGTTCACATGCCTAGACACTCAAATTGACCTGCAATCTTCCCCCTCTCTCCCCCCTTACCGGCCCCTCTTCCACTTGGCTGAAGCTTGGGAAGTGCGCCCTTTCCACATGGCGTTGAGCCAGACACACAGTGCACATTACTGCTGTGTGACCTCAGCATGTGCCACAAAGGGATGCATTTAACCCCCTGCTCTTCTCTCGTGAGGCTCCTTCATAGAAAAAAAAAAAAAAAAATACATGTATGTTGAATATGAGCCATAGCTAGTTACTAGTAGGTTATGTTCATGTGATGTGAACATTCTAAGCTGACCAATGTTTAAAATGGAGGTAAAGGGCAGTATGGATTTTACCTTGTAACTGTCATTTTGCATATGTGTTGATGTGGTAGGTTTATATAATTATTATGATTACTAGGCCTATCAAAAAAAAAAAATGTAAACAGAGAATGTTGATTTTCTGTTGTGAATTTTCAAAATAGTAAAAGTGCTCACAGTGTTACATAAAAAGCTCAGGATCGAACGTCAGGCACCTTTAGTTTAATTTTTAGCATCTTAAAATGTCCATTGCTTTAACACTAGGCTAAATGAAAATTCTATAAAATCTGACAACACAATCTCAAGATCTACATCTGAGATAAACCATTATCAGATTGTGGAATGTGAACACAACCTGTGTCACACCTGCTAGTCCTGTTCTGCAACAAGTCTATGATATGAAAATATGTACATGCTTGTGTGTGAGTGTGTGTGTGCGTGTGTGTTGTGTGTGTGTGTGTTCTGCTGTTGCCATCTGTAGGCAGAGCTGCAGTAGAATGCTGATGTGGCGCTCCATCACAGAAAGCATCAATCTGTGAGAGTGACGTTTAATCCCAGGCCTGGCCAAGTATGGAACACACCTCCACTTTATAGACACATGGCACGTGCACAAATCAAACTCGCAGAGACAAATCAAACGCACACAGTTCAACATCAAATTGTTTTTAGTTTGAGTTAAGATTTTGTAAAAAAAATAAAAATAAAAAAAAAATGAGCATGTCAGATCAATGAGATGTCATGAAAATATAGGTGCCAAAATCTATATTTATATTAGTCTATATCTGACTATTTAGACATATTTTAGTTTTCATCAACAAAAACATTACATTGACAAAAACTATGACCAAATATATTCCTCAACAAAACAACACTGCTAGCAACAGAGAAGTGAAGTCATGTAGGCACTAGAGAGACTAAAACAGAGCTATAAAAAGACAGAGGAGAGGCTCAGAGGGAGATCCTTGCAGCGTCTGTCTCCTCTCTGTGACTTTGATGGAGCGGCGCGCAGATGCAGGTGGTCAAGGCGAACGAGGAGCTGATGTATGGAGCCACGCTGTCTCTCATGGGCACAGAACAATAGTCCACTTAAACCCACTGCCCGTCTCTGCCCAGTCTGTGCAAACTGACAAATGAAGCTGTCCCGTTCCTGTCAGGTGACCCTCTCTATAAGCGCATCTCTTGATCAACCTTCACCGCGTTGTATACATTAAAGTTTAGCCATTTTTTTATATTCAAAACAAAAGGTTATTCATCTCCATTACAGCAGCAGAACCATCTCTCTCTCCTTCAATGAAAAAGCAGAAATATTTAAAGAGGGGGTACTACACCTATATGGGGTATTAATTGCCCATGCATTACATATTTTGATTGCCATGTTATCTTTTATTGTTTTGAAAATGCTATATTTGCCGAAAACAACGTTATCTTTAATAAGTTTCACTAATTTGTGTGCATTTCGCTAATGAAACCACTGCTCCAGTTTTGTATCATTCTTTTGTATATTTATGGAAAATTGTCATACAGGAGCATGTACGCTTGTAGGATGCACACTGGACAAAATCGCACTGCTAACCATAAGGAGGGTTTGATTAGGGCCCGAAAGAGATCGCTAGATATCTCAAACATGCATGGATGACATCTAAACGCACTTCAGGTATGTTTTTGATGAGAGAACGTTACAATGCGGTAGAAATAAATCAACCCCCTTAGCAGTGTTTGACAGCAAATTTTGTGTTGTAGTGTTGTAAATGTTCAAAAAAACTGTATACTATATGTCATTTTAATGAAATTGATCCTCTGCATTTGACCCATCCTTCCTTCAATGTTGCTGGGGCAAATAGAGACCACAATGCAACACGGGAGGATCCTTTTCCAAATGTTGAGCCCGATTTGGTCAGAACTGGTCTGTATTTTTCAGTTCATGTATAAACATCTTAATAAATTGGAATATTAAAGATCATTTGCAAGAGAAGTTTTGTTACATTTTTACCCCCAAAAAAGGGATGTTTACCAAAAATGAAATAATCCTTCTTCAGGTACAGACTCTTTTGTTTTTGCTCTTCGGGCGAGTTTTACCTTGCATCTCCTATTCTCTCATTGAGGAAGTCATTGCAGTGTCCTCATTAGCGCCGGTGTCATTTTCTCCAAAAGTACTTAGCTCCTTTCCCCCAATGATGATTACTTCTTTTAATAAGGTCATGCTGAGACAACCCTGTGTCTGTGCGTTGGGATTGTGCACCCGCTGATTGTGAACACATCTGAGTAATAAATGACAATTTCCCTGTTATCATTATCAAACACATTTATAAGCTGATTGCAAAAGGGAGGGATACCGACCAGCGCGAAAACTAGTGAACAATCAAGGTTAAATGTTTCAAAACTGGGAATCTAGTGAAGAACAGTTGAAGCACAGCAATTCAATAGGGCTTTATAATCAATTTGAATTAGCAGAGCGTATCACCTGCAGTCATATTTTCATCAGGGGACAGAGAGGGGTGTGGTGGGGAGCACGGCCTCTGCTGTCAAACACGGCTCCGTACGGCCCAGTGCAGATCAGCTCACTGTCATTCTCAAGTGTTTCTTCTGCCTCACCGCAATTAATCACAGCGTCCAGAGCCGCCGGTGCTGTGCTCATAAAGATTTTATGAGACAGTGTCATGTCAAACTGCAACAAAGATAGGGAAGTAAGGCTCAAAGTCTCAAGTCTGTCACTAACGGATAACAATATTATTGAAAAGGCCAAACGCTGGGTTAGAGGTTGTTGGTACAATCTCAGTTTACACTGTTGGTTGAGTGTTGTTTCAAGATAAATCCAATTTGTTGTGCTCCAGATATGTAGAAGCAGCTCTTGAGGTCAAAATCCTGCATTGTATTTATTGATCGCAAAACTAGGAAGTAATGCTGGCACGCTGTTAGCAGACTAGTTGTTGTCAGCAGCGACATGATTCCGAAGCTCCGCATGAAGACATGAATTGGTAGTTAAATGGGAAAATTACACTGGGCATGTGTGTGGAGCCTCATTACAATGTTGTTCCTTGGCTATAATATTCCACGGTATGGCACAAAACATATCCATCTCCATGGAGAATATTCTTAAGTATGGTTTTAACTTTCTTTTTCCATTGAATCATGCAGGGGATGTGCCAGTTCCATAAAGTGACACACCACACAAAGTAAGAGTTTGGAGTTGTACTGCTGCCAATAGTTCAAAGTTAAAAGTACCTATCCCAGCAAGTATGATCCTAAGATGAGGTAGACTAATAGAGTTACTAGAGTTTGAGTTTGATGTGTTGAGAATAATTGAATAGTTGAGAATAAGACAGCAAAAATGTATAGAAATCAGGAGGGAATGGAGGCCATTACATTAATCACTTGTGTAACTTTAACTTAACATATATCAATAATCATTTGTGGAACCTCCTTTAATCTGGCTTCTTTTGTTTTCTTGTTTGTGTTGTCTTTCCTTAGTCATTATTAAACTAGCGCCATCAGAGGTCAAGGTCCTTACTGCATTATTCAGCGGGGTTAGTTCAGTTCAGTCATTTAGAATACAACCAGACCAAATACAACTTTCAACAACGTGCTGTCTTCTTCCCTCATAAAACTTATATTCAACTACTATTCAACTATTATTATTATTTTTTACAAACATTTATACATTTAAAAAAGTAAAAGGAGTTAAATGATCTGAAGTATTTTTTAGAACAATTGCAGCCTTATGTTGGACTAAAGAGAGTTTAGTGGGGATTTCCAAAGTGCTGCCCTGACACAAAAACCTGCCAATCAACTTTCCCCCAAAAGGATTTGAAAGCAAAGAAAACAAAAGGACCAGAAAAACTCAGTTACTGCAGCTAAAGCACTGGCCATGACACCAGAGGATGTTTTTTAACACTATGGATTTTTCCAGCTGAGCAGGCCATTGTGCTGTTAAACAGAGATGGAGAAGTCAAGACGAACCAGACTAAAGTCCAGTTATTGCTTTGAAAACTCCAACTCAGGCTCAGACTATAGATCAAGACCTAAGACTGCAGAGTTAATGACTTAGGTTAGAGTGTGGATTTGTGGACAAAAAACATGGCACTTGCAACCCACGTTTGTGTCAATGCTTTTTAGGGAGGAGAGAGATACATTCATCCTTAAAACTTCAACAGCAACCTTTGCACTTTTATAACCGTACACTTTTTCTGTAACTAAACTATATTTGAGTTTGTTTGGACTAATCTTACATTGAATAGGTTGTTTTACAGTAATGACAATTTATGACAAATCAGAGATCAGTTTTCATTTTTTATTTTACCTTGTGCCAGTTTTTGTTTCATGTGGATAGGCCCATGTAATAACCTTAAACCAGGTCCAAACTAGAGATGGGACAGTAAACAATAATATCATTTATCGTGATAAAAAGGGTCGGCAGTAATCATTCGTGGGATGTTTTATATAATCATGATAATCACCAGCAAAGATAATCGTCATTACATCACCAGAATGTGCAAAAAAAACCCTACTTATCCACAGGGGACAATGCCCCGGCCCCCGAGCATTAAGGGCTCAGAATTGGACCTGCTTCCTATTAATTTGTATTGGGGGGTCCCATGTGAGGCTTATTGCCCCGGGCCCCCAAATTTCAGTCGAAGGCCCTGCTCCTCCATAATATTCTCTGCCAAATCGTAGTGGTTTTCATTGATAACAAAGTACAATACTATAAAAGTTGTTTAAACATGGAACTCAAAATTATAATTATTCATATACATAACTTTTAAAAACTGTCAGCAACTTTAATAATTATCATGATAATAATTATTATTATTATTATTATTTTGGACCCGATAATTGGACACCAATTTTTAATATCATCCTATGCCTAGGCCAAATCTCACCTGAAGATAACCTGACATATGGGCCTTTGATAATGACTTGAACCTGTTGATTGAGTTTGAAATTTTGACTGACTCGGAGCTTGTGCTACAACAATACTTTTAATGAAACACAGAATATACATTTGTCATTCAGCCTTCATGGTTTAAAAACGTTTTATCACCTCCAGCTCACACTAATGACTTTATAAATGAATAGCAGTTCTGTCTCCTCGGTGGAGCGACAACGACCAGGAACACGAGCGTGAGTGGGATGACTGACGTGTGAGGTGATTACCCAGCATGCACCTCACATCTGCACAGGTAGTAGGCTCTGTGCTCCGTGGACCACCTCACCCCCTCTCAGCTGCTGTACGCCACTGTATGCATGACACTACAGTTTAATCATCACAATGCTGCCAGCTGCTGTCTACCCGCTCCATCTTTCTTACACAACGCTACAAACTCCACAGCACTTTTATTAAAGGCCATGTTGTGCAGCGAAACACAATGATTTTTTTGCCCGCAGGCTTTTCCTCCTCAGATAAACAGTTGAATTAAAAGATTTCACCCCAGTGGCCATAGGAAGATTAAAACCCACACAGCCCCTCTCACAGTTAACCGTATAAATCCTCTCCTAAGCACGATTCCACTCGGGACCAGCCATTAGCAACGGCTCTTCTACCTGCACAGGCGGCCATGGAGGGGCAATTCTCCACACAGATACAAGCTGCAGGGATGACATGCAAAACGGATGAAGACATACATATACATACATATAGCTGTACTACTATGAGGATGAAGAAAAGCCACACTCTTCAGTATTCAGATGGTATAAACCATAACATGAACCATTATCCATTATTACTGCACAAAGGTTGACATCTTAAGTATAATGTCATAGGCATGTGATCAGAACTATTCTGTGTAATATGTGTATTTCCTAAATCCTTAGCTCCCAGGCTACAAATGTGTGATGGGTGTCTTTTTTGTCATTATGCAGTAGTATACTGTGGTATTTTGTAAAATCCATATGCCACAAGATTCCTTGTTCTATTAGGTTCATAGGTTATGATATAGGTTAGACTACTAAAGAGTGCAATAATCATAATAATCATGGTAAATGGTCACATTTCTGTATAGCGCTTTTCCACCCTATAGGCACTCAGAGCACTTTACATCAAGGGACCACTCACTAATTCACACACACACTCATACACCAGTGTGCACAGACACTGGGGACGAGGTGGGTTAAGCGTCTTGCCCAAGGACACAATGACAGCAGTCTTCTCTGGGAGCTTGAGTCACACCACCAACCTGTGGGTCAGTGTATCTGACCGCTCTACCAGTGATGTTTATGTTGGGAGTGGGATTCAAACCGCCAACCTTTGGATCAGTGAATCTGACACTCTACCAACTGAGTTACCCACAAAATCTAAATAATAATAATAATAATAATAATAATAATCTTTGCCATGTAAACAATTTTACTTAGAATGATTCAATGATTATTCCAATTACACAAACATGTTTATTAAATATGAAACATCTAAAGGATGTATCAATTTATTATTAAATATGTGTTCTCATCTCTTCTTTTCATGGACTTAATCTTGTTTAGAGTGTCATTTTGTGAGATCTTTGTTTTACCCCATTCCTACTGTGAGAATATCTTCACAATATTTGTATTAAATTGTGATTATCGTCACACAAACAGTGTTTACAGTAAACATACAGTGAGGCTGTGGAGTCTGATGATCCGGGTCACGCATTCTTTTCCAATGTTTATGCAGCAAACTAACATTTTATTATTTGACTTGAGTATTTCTCCTATAATATAACTTGAACACATTCATATTCACTTCATATATCTATTTATGCAGCTGAATCTACACAGAGTAAATCAATGCCTGCTTTAATTTTTAACACATACACAGCAATCTTTCTTCAACTTCTTTTTAAAACCTGTTCTAATTTCTTAATGACGTTGTAGTGTGTGGCTCTTCACACATAACAGTGGGATCATGCAGCCCATTAAGCAACAGTCCCGTTGGGTTTGGTTAACACATGACGGCGGCGCTCTGTTGTTCACGCGTTGCTAAAGACAAGGTGCAAATTGAAGTGGTGTGTCTGCTCCCCTCACAGTCTGCCACTTCCTGTACAAACACCAACACATTAGTGCTTATTACACCAAGCCGGGGAATAAACAGGGGTGGCCTATCGTGTACCTTTATATTCACACAATAAAACAGGTTGGCCAAGTGTGATTAGGAAAACTTCAGATGTTTTTTTTGTTTGCTTGGTCCAAGAGCTGCTTTATATAATATGCTTTTGTACAGAGCCATTGTTTATAAATAAGACAGTGGAAATCAGGGGAGGCTTGATGGCCTCCAGGACCAAGGACCAAAGTTGGTGAGATAGGGATAGGCCAGGTTATCGAGGGACTTGTAGGCGATGAGGAGGGTAGAGGATGCAATATTGTACGGGGAGCCAGTGGAGTTGTTTGAGGACAGGGGTGATGTGGTCTTGGGTGTGCGTGAAGAGGTAGACGGAAGACTTTTGGATGTACTGCAATTTTTGGAGGTTTGTGGAGGGTAGACCATACATGTTTTAGAATGTTTTCATCTTAAAGGAATTTGTTATCTGCATTTTACACATGCTCCCCACCACACCCCGCTTTTTGCTCAAATAAACAGACTGAACCTTCTTACAGTCACAAGTTCCATCACCATCCCAAAGCCTTCATTAATTCAAACCTGCTAAATCAAATTTACATAGCATTGGGGAAATATGCGCATTCAAAAGAGGTGCATATAGACAAAATGTCTTTCACAGTTTTTTTTCTTACAATGTGACCACCATACGATCACCAACTAATCTGTAGTAGTAGTAGTAAATGGTCATACTTGACTGGAAACCAAAAGGGAAGAAACATGAAGGTGGGCAACGGAAGCAATGGATAAAACAAATCAAAGAGAACGCCAAGGCCCAAAATGTGTTGCTAAACATCTTGCAAGATCTAACAAATGAAGAATGGATCACATGTCTTGAAGCACTGTAGGCATAAGCCCATTCCATAGAGTTCCAGTGAGTTTTGTTTGTTTTGTTTTTTTTACAGGTGAGGCCATTTAAGATCTCCAGGCCAAGTCCTGAAGTACTCCTCTCCTCCACCGCGTCATTCCCCTCCTTCAGGGCCACCAGCCTAGAAGTTCACACCCGTGCACACTTCACCTGGCACAGGTAAGCGAGGCAGGATTCATGCTGGAGTCAACTGTGAGGTAGCTTTTTTTCTCACTGGGCTCTGGGCAAGGATAAAAAAAAGTAGTAGTAGTAGTAGTAGTAGTAGTAGTAGTAGAAGTAGTAGTGCAAATTAAAATATTTACTTGCCAACGTATTCAGCCCTCAAAACACTTGTAAAGGATTAATCCACTGTCCCTGATTGTCCCTGTATTCATTGTGCCTATCAACAGTTATTACAGTACACTACAGATTAAATTACACTCTTATTTATATTTATTGTGTGAGGCCTGACCTTTAAAAGTATCAGATGAGAGCTAGGCACTGATAAGACTAATAGATCCTTTTAGGCTATTTGTGAGGAAATTATGTACAGCACTAAAAGAAGACGACGAAAATGAAGCGCTGATCCGAAGACTATCACAGATTTACTCAGGCTTGGAAGTTCTTTCTCAATCCATTCAATTTAGGGCTGCTCGAAAACAAATTAGACTTGAAGGGGAAAGTAAGATCCCTATCCTAATTTATTTAGTAAGTGCTGTGAGTAAGTAAGCATATTAACCAGTGCAAATGTGTGGAGGTTGGCGTGTCCTCTAAAGATAACTTTTTCACTCGCACTCAAGGGCAAGAGGAAAATCATGTTTAGGTAACTTGTAATTGAGTTAGGTTTTGTAATCAAAATATATCTGGCATGATTATAATTTTCTATTATATAATCCATTGAGGTCTATGGTTTGCTCCTTTTGATTCTTCAGTTGTACAGACAGTCCTGTATTCGAATGGTTTATTCAAATACAGCATTACCCATTTGGTCGGGCAGATGGAGATGGTGCATTCTCCCCCTAAGGGGAGGGTCAAAAGGAAGCATCTGAAGTAAAAAAAAAAAAATCAATGTGGTGACCCTGAATGCAAACTGTATCGAAAAAAAGACAATTATAAAAATGATGCTTGACACTTACATTAAGCTTAAGCGTTAAACTGAATATGAAGTGTTACTATATCCCTAAATGTGACAGTTTTTGTTTTAAAATTGTGAAAAACTAAAAAATAGAACTCAAAAGTCAACTTGCTGGAACTGTTTAAATTATATGCAGCTGAAGGCAAGGTCTCCTTATACATAGGAGATGAGTTCACACAAGGTGGGAGCATACTTTTAAAAAATGTATATATTATATTTTTTCAAAAACAAACAAAAAAAAAACATTTTCCAGTGTCAGCCTCTGGTCAAGGGTTCATGAAACATCCAGGGCAGCATTAGACCACAATTCACTGCTCCTTCAGCCTCAAATCTCCAGCTTACAACCAATTCCTTCACCTTTTACCCCTTCAGCCAAGCTCAATAAATCAAAGTGGCCTCTTGATCACAAATCAGGTCTGCGTCCCCAACAAGCCCCATCACGGCAACAATCACTGGACTGACCCCGCTACAGCATTTAGATGAGACCTGGGGAGGCACAGGGGCTGAGTTGGGGCTATTGTCACCAAGGCTCTGACCTCTGACCTCTGCCCTTTCAGATCTCATTTCTTATTGGCTGAGAGCTTGAAGAGAAATAACGTGTTTCCCCAGAGGCTGCAGTGTGGCTGGATAAGGTCTGTAACGCCAGGATCAGGCTCGTGCACAAAAATCGATGGTAAACAGTCACCGGGGTTTGAACTATGTCCTGATCGTGCAGATACTTCTCTCATAGCGGGTTGTATCAAATCTGACCTTACTGGTTTTATATGATCATATCAGATCTATATAATGATTTGGAGTACTTGTCCAAAATGTCACCATCTACCACAGTGATAAATAGATGCATCTTTACTTTCTACCACTTCAGAAATTGTCACTGGATAATTTAACATAATAACACAGATTCAAAAGCATAGCAGGTATTTACACTCACTCATTAAGGGCCTGATTTCACCTCATAATTAAACCATTTCAGTATTGTGACTCAAATCCAACCACACAGGCTCTGTATTCTGTAGTCTTTGTGGCGGCTTTAAACCTGGATAAATCAAATGGGTTCTGTCAGGAAGGGGACCTAGTGTAATGCAGAGTTGAAATGTAAATCAATGCGCATTTGCTGTAGCCAAAATAAAATAAAATAAAATAAAATTAATCAGAAGATATATCAGTTTGAACTTATCAAATACAGGTTTCAAGCTGTGCCAATAGTCTTTTGTTGCCATGGTAATTAAGCAATTTAAATATAAATCTTCAATAATCAAATGGGTTGTGTCAAGAAGGACATTTAATGCAAAGTTAAAATGTAACACAGACTCAAAAACTAGCAGGTATTTACACTCACTCAATAAGGGCTTGATTTTACCTCTTTACCTCTTTGTGGCAGCTCTAAACCTGGATAAATCAAATGGGTTGTGTCAGGAAGGAAATCTAATCTAATGCAGAGTTTCAAGCTGTGCCAATAGTCTTTTGTTGCCGTGGCAATTAAGCAATTTAAGTAAAAATCTTTGGGTCAATAGGGGAATGACCTCAAAAAGCCTTAAAAGAAGTAATTTTTTGCCTGAAACCCATAGAATATGCAAAAAACATCTTGTTGTTTTGGCAAATGAAGTATACATCACTATTCTACACACCAGAGCAGGGAATAAAGCACTGATCCAGAGCATATTTTATATACATACTGCCTGCAACCTATCGACTCGTGGTCCATAACAAAAAGGCCGGTGGTGGTGAATTATGATCATAAGCATTCTCCTGCACGCACACACAGAGCACAGAGGTGACTGATGACTGGGCTGAGGTGATGTGTGACTTTCCGGCTAATCCCTGTGTGCTAGCTCTATTCTCTTGGGACGCACTCAAAGCTAGCAGCAGCAAACACCCAGCCCGTCCCTGCCAGTGCTCATGTGGGTTATTATGATCACAACAGAGCAGTGTGGAGGGACGCTGTGTACTCGTGTCCCTGGAGGGGGCAGCGTGGAGCAGAATCAATAATAGACTCTGAGGAGGTTTGATCCTGCACCAAAACTATGCAATTGGCGCTGTCTGGAGCCACCCACAGCAAGTCTGGACAACACAAAACATGATGTAGTCTTCAAGGGCTTCCTGGTAACCTGAGGGGAGTAGCCCAAAAATGTGTATGGGAAAAAAAGCCAGTTAGAATGAAGTATATGTTTATGTGTTAATGTCTTACTCTGGGACACAATTGCAAAATAGTTTAAACTTTCAATTAGTTTAAAAGAGACATATTCTTATTATTATCATACGCAGAGTTGTATTTTGAGTTATTCATCCGTGTTTGAGTAATCCTGTATTGTCCTGCATTTGAGACTGAAATCCAAAGAAAATTTCAGTTTTCACCTACCCTGAGGTTTTCTTGAAAATAATATTATTCAAAAAAAAGGCTCTAAAGGTTGCTAAAATGAATCTAGAAACTCAACACTCCGCGTTGTTCTGATAACCCATATATCTAAAAGCTAAAAACAGATGAGGTTTCGAGGCTATGAGTCTGGCTGGGTTTTGACACACTTTCAGAGACAGAGCAGCTAATGAGAGGCTCCTCAAACTAAGATTAATCCCCTCGTCTTTCACTCTAACTGATAATGCATACATTGTAATTTATGTAATATTCTATAGCATCCAAGCAAGGCCAGATCATTAGCCGCACCATTACACCTAAAGATAACACGGACAGTTTGATTCTTCTGCCAACCCGTTTGCCATCTGTCCCCTCAACTCAAGCAAGTGTGTGTGGATGTTTAAATATTAATAACACAATTAGTTCAGATTTTCAAAACTCGACAGAATTTTGAAAAATACGCTTTACTTCTTTTAACTGCAAAACAGTTTCACTCCAGGCGTGACATGAACAATACAACATGGCAGGCTGGCGTTGACATTTACGCCGCTCCTTCCCTCGTCTCATCTTCCATCACTGAGACATGCTCCAAACCACTCTATTGAACGAAGCTGATGGCTGACTATACACCAACCAACGCACAATGGAGGAGACATGCAACAAAAATACTGCACAATGTAGCAAAGAAACAGGCCAGGATAATAGCTTTGGGGGAGAGCAAACATGTACGCGCACACATACACACGCACACGCACATACACATGCACATGCACACACACACACACACACACTGTATTGGGCTATTCATAAGGATGCAAGGGCAATTAGATAGCTGTCAGTGTCGATGAGAAGGCCTATCCACAGATACAATGAGCGGCGCATGTGAGGAGATGGGAACTGTCTCAGAAGCAGTCAGCAGACATGATGGAGGAGGAGGTGAGCGGAGAGACGAGGAAGAAGAGAAAACCTCAGACATATATAAACCAAAGAGTGCCTCGAATGCCCAGACAGGTAAATTTGTCTCCTACGCACTCTTTACAATGCTCACTCTCTAACGTGTTTTTGACCTTTGGGGTTCCTATAGCAACAGTGAGTGTAGGTCGAGACGTATTTTGAAGTCTAGAGACAATAAGCACCTACGCTGAAGTAAACGCTGTGTAAATATAAGAGCGCTCCAATACCTTTATTGTTACATACCTTTATATGATACAGATTTTGAAACTTGAAGACACAAGATACTCAGTTACTATGAAGAATTTGAGTATATTTTCAGCTGTAAGCACATTAAAGGTTTCTTAATTATCAAACTTTAACTTTTATTAAGACATAAAAGTTGTTTTTGTTTTTGCTTAAAGCACTGGCAGTACAAATATGATTGTCTCACCATTTCCTCACTCATAACAGTATATATACTCACCACTATATGTGGCTGAAAATATGATGTGGCAGCAGAAACACTGTTATTGAAAAACAGTGAAAATTACATCAGGTCCTTAAATGGACAGATAGCAGATCTTCTGGTTTATTTAAACAAAGTAATAGATCTACCCTGGCGTTCCCAGAAGGTCCAGATGCTATAAGTCTCTTTCTGTGTTTGCTCGTGCTCTAACTCAATCTGTCACTTTACTAAGTAGAGTGGGGCAGCTGTAAAGTTACTCAGGGATTCTCTGAGAGCTCTGGCCTACAATAAATAGTTGATGCAGGACCTGCTTAAGTTTAAAAACAAAGTTTTGACCTGAAACTAACCCTATCACAGAGGATGATAAAACTTAATCTCACTAAACCAGCTGAACCTGACAAAACTATACTATATATAAAACTATACCTTCTACACCTTCTATGCCTTCCTCACAGAAAGGCTTTTTATATGGGACATATGAGGCAAAATAAGTTTATAAATCATCATTAGCATGTTTTTGAGCATGAGTAGTGTCTAGCAGGATCACTATAACAAGCATAACGTTCCTAGACAAGACTGTTACTATAATGTTCCGTGCCTGATCCGTTTTGTTCATGTCACAATTAGGGCTGGGCAAAAAATCGATTAAATCGATTAATCAAATTTGAAGTTCAAATCAATTTGTTTGGAAGAAAATAGATTTTTATTTTCCCCACTTTCTTACATTGGAAATTGCATTGAAAATACAAGAAAGGCTGCCAACTGCAGTCACAGGGACCAAAGCAAAGGGCCGTGCACAGGGCCATGCAGCGCTTTGAAATCAATGACATCAAATTAAATGTTGGGGGTGCATGTTTAATGCAATACTTGTTTCATCTCATTCATAAAAGATTTCCCCAGTAGTGGGTTAAATATGATCACTGAAAACAATCTTTTCAGTTGAGAACATTTTCTGTAGTTTGCAGAACATTTTCAGTGGAGAGGGGGGAAAAAATCGAAAATCAAATTGAAAATTGAATTTTTAGAGAAAATAATGTACAATTTTAATTTTAGGCCACATCGCCCAGCCCTAGTCACAATTTTCTTTTCCTATGGAACCTACCGGGATGACTAAGGGATCACACAGCCATCAATAATGCAGATTAAAAACATATTGACCACCTTGCAAATAAGAATAACAAACTAAACCATCTTCAGGTCTCTATTTTCCCAAATATTTCTTAGAACAAATATATTTCTACCAATTTGTCAATTTGTATATTCAATGTGCGAGTAAAAGCAAGAGTCACACACAAATTAGACTCATGTCTGGGCCACCGTTAAATGCAAAGTTTTCCTTAACAGACTTCAAAGGTTGTTTTGGTCAAGTTAATGAAATGCAAAAGAGCAAAGCAGCTTAGCCCCATGTCCAGCCCTCACTACGAAACAGCAGACAACTAGGAAACTTCACTGTAATTGGTTCATTAAAATGTGCTGGAGTGGTTGAATCCTTTGTATAAATAACCCATTGGAATGCTGTACATACTATGCATACAGTAATGATTCAGGCTTAGTTTATCCAGGTTAAAATTTTAACTTTTTTAATACTTTTATGGTATAATAATTAATAATTAATAATTTGATGATTAAGGGCGATGGTTTAGGTATGGTCTAATCCCAAGTTAGTCCTGTTTTATTCTAACTGTTGGGGTAGGCTACTCCTTTAGTCCATGATTTCAAATAACTGAACTTGCTGGTTACTACTTGTTGGTTATGACTTACCAGTTAGCTACTTATTTGTCTATAATAATCCATGCGTCACATATCTGCCACATTATGTCTGAGTTTGAATGCTAGTGAAATGTCAAATGAATAGGCAACTGATTTGAGTAAAAGAGAGAAGATTATCGACACGTTTTCAATAGACTGGGTGAAAGATGAAGCATAGGGACCATTTGTATCAGCCTTAGAGGAGCAAAGACACCAAGATTCAGCTGCTGCCTCTCATAGACGCTTTAGGGGTTATTGTTGACATCCTCCTGTGAATTAATTCAATTTGCGAGACAGTGTTAGCATTGATGAAACCGGTTTAGCATTGACGTTAGCATTCAGCGCAGAACAAACGCCATGATTACCCAAACGCAGGCGGCAATTGCTAACCTTATTTAGATGTACAAGAGCTAAACTTATTCAGCTCCTGCTAACCTCGTTGCAAGAAGAGCTAACGTCTCTTAGGGGCCTTTTAGCAGCAGCAACACAGTTTAGATAATTATTCTCTAAGGCTTTATATGACAAGGTGGCTTTTGAGTTCAAGCGTGTACAAAGTTAGATTTATACTCCATTCAAGATAAGTTTCAATATCCCACATCTGCAAACACAAAATAAACTGAAAATGTTCATTAGAATTGGACTTGGCAGACCATTTGCTATCGCAGACTCTCATTTGGATTGCAATTTTCACCTCCCACTGTCTACTATTCACTTCGATTTACTATTTCTACCCTCTTGGTAATTTGGCATCAAACCATAATGACTGCTTTTCAGTTTTACCGCTTTAATTGTTCCGTCTTTGTCAGAAACCCAAACTCATCTCCCAGAGCCATTTGTACAGTGTCACACCAGGACAAGCCGTGAAATGGTGATGAACCAGCACAAACAAAATGTCTTCCTAGTGCACTGTACATTGGTGAAATGAGAAATTACTCAAATGGAAAAGTCAGGTTTTATGAATTACTCAGATTTCTGGATGGAAAATTGTGAGGGTTATACCAATAACAACTATTTTCACAAAATAAGACTTTCATTTATCTCAATATCTGCTGCCAAGACAGAGACGCTTTAACAACAGTCCCTACTGAGATACCTTAGAGCACCAAATTCCCATAACAAACGCAGACCTTTGAGAAGTGGGTGAAAACCAGACAACCTGCAGTGGCATTGGGAGGACATCTGTCCTGTCCTGTCTCTGTTCCTCTAAATAACACAGCATTGAGAATAAGAGTAAAAGTGGTATAAGATGATCGCAGCCCAGACTGCATTCA
>JACM01065675.1:0-39951 GCA_000787095.1 Periophthalmodon schlosseri
TTTTTTTTTATACTATAATAAAAATTCATGGTGTAGAACTTTTTGTAAAAAAAAAAAAAAAGTTTTCTTTCAAATGTATGCCAAAAATATGGTTTAATCCCTTATAATTATTGTTCCATTAAATTTATGTTATGGATTTTTCCCTAATAGATCCATGATTTTTATTAATAACTTGAATCTGTGATCGTCTGTACAAGTCTTGTTTTGATGACGTTTTTCTGGTTGAAGAAAAAAAAACAAAAACGAGTGGGCGCTGGAGTGTAAACAGCGCGCGGAGACGCGAACACCGGGCGCTGTCAGACACATACGCGCTCGCTTTCACATTTTCACCGCTCCCTTTTAGTTACGGCGCCCTCGATTTCTGTTTTTGCGCTTCACAACTTAAAGATAGCTGTCTGACGCCATAGTGAGCAACACATGCGCGCTCGCTCTCACATTTTCACCGCTCACTTTTAGTTACTGTGCCCTCGATTTCTGTCTACGCGCTCTCAACTTAAAGATAGCTAAATGACGCCATAAAATGACGCCTTACATTCTAACATGGCATAACAAGAAGCTCACAAGAATCAATTTTATTTCATATAAGAGCTTGAAGCGAAGCAATAACATCTTCATGGAGACAAGCAGATGGCAGACCCTCCACCTTATAAGTTACAAAGTGCACCTTATTCAAGTTGGTAACTCAACACAGTGTCTATCAGGCCGGACTAAACTGTAGCTGTGGTGTGTGCTGCAGGCCGCTGTATAAATACCACCCTGACCTGTAACAGCCAGAATGACTGTGGAGACAACTCAGATGAGAGGGACTGTCGCTCTGTCACGTTTGTGTGCCCACACCAAAACCTGCGCATTGTGCCTGGAGCAGACCTCATCGCCAACGGGTGAGATGCAAGGTCACAGGGGGCTAAACCAGGGCCAACCTAGCCATGGTCTAGTCCTGGTTCAGTCCTGGTTTAGTTCTAGTTTAGTCCTGCTCCAGTCCTGGTTAAAACAGCCCTGGTTCAGCCCTGGTTCAGACAGCCCTATTTCAGTCCTGGTTCAGCTCTGGTCCAGTCCTGGTCTAGTTCTGGTCCAGCCCTGGTTCAATCTTGGCCCAGTTCTGGTTCAGTTCTGGTTCAGTCCTGCTCTCTCTGCAGGTGGGATGCCTTAGGGGAGAGGTCTCGAGCTGCTGTTTTGGACAATACCTTTATGGGCCCAGAGTGCGCGATCCGCAGACCTCCAGAGACGCTGGTGTATCACCGAATGCCCCACAATTTCAACAGCTTTGAAATCAAGGTCAGTCACTTACTTGTTTAGTCACACTGATCTTACAGGGCTAGAACTGTCCCTCCGCAGAATACACTTTGTCCAAATCTCTTCAAGTACCACTGTGTTGATATTATTCTGACAATGTGCACATTTGGAGTTGCTGTAAGATTTTTTTTTTTTAGGAATGAGTATTGAATAGGTTAGGGTTAGAGTTTTAAGTTAATTTTTGCATAATATGAGACCTTGTAAAAGTATGTAAATGGAGACATATCCTGTTGTTGAACCATATTGGTTTTCTCTATGAAATCATTTTCAATATTCAACATTTTATTTCTTTCATTTATGTATGTTTATATATTACCCAATTTGCTGGGACAGAAGTAAATTCTCTGGTGTTATATGCCACTATAAAGTGGAACTAAACTAAATAAACTTTTTTGCTACTAAACTGTGTATATAGTGTTGTAATAACATTATCTACTGTTCCTAGTCCTCTTTTGGCTATTTTAGTGCAAACCAGGTAAATTTGCAAGTGTGTCCTGTCTTCAGTGGCCACTGCAACTTTAGTTATTTGGTGACATCACATATGACTGCCCTGATTATAGCCAGGTGTGTCTGATTACAAACACGTGGCTGCAGGGGCGGAGTTTGAAGTGTGGATGCCTGTTAGACCAATCATCTGTTCCTCGCATGTCCAGAAACCCAGAAACTACAACTGAGGTGTCGTGTCTCAAATCTCAAAGGCCGTGTCCTAATTCGACGTTTGCACGCTTCGTCAGGTGCATTGAAGGGAACTTACGTAACTTCCGGCGTGACAAGGCCTGTCCCATTTCATGCACCCGACGAATGTGGCCGGAGATGTGCCCTGCGTTTCCATGGAGATCGACCGTGAACACAGTGTGCATCTGAGCACACTTCATGCACTGCTATATCCCATCATGCACCATGTGTGACTTCTTCTATGGGAGAAACAAGGTACATTTTCTTAAAGTTATGTAATACTAGCTACAATTGGGAAAAAAATCACCTAGAACGTTATATTTGCCTATTGATATTCAAAGGGAAAGATTAATTCCTTACTTCATTCAATCCAAACAGAAATAAACGTCTGCGACAACGACACCTTGACACTTCATCTATGAAATAATAAAGAATTAAAAATAAAACTGTAATTATTTCAGTGTCCATTTTATACATTTAGGTCATGAGTCAACAGTCATATATCTCATTAGTCAGCAGCCATATAGCTCGTTAGTCAGCAGCGTCACGGTTGCTAGGCAACGTAACGTAAGCGACATAACGTGAGCTACGTAATGTAAGCGCACAGACAGCGGTTGAAGTACGCTCCGTGCCGTAGGCCTGTCCCATTTCGGCATGGCCAGAGGGGTAACCTTCGTCGGCCAGGTACTTCGAAGTGTGCAACCATCAAATTGGGACATGGCCTATGTGTAGAGAAATGCTACGAAGCAGCTTTCTCACATTGAAATGTAGTTATAAAAATGCCAGCAGATGAAGCTTGGCCTTAAGTGGCTACATATTAAAATTGATTATATGAGCTAAAAACAAAGCCAGCTAATGCTAATGTCACACATCCTACACAGGCAATTTGATCCCAGAAATGATGAGAACAACTTGATGGAGAATGGCTGGTGTGAAGCAGAGACAGGTGCTATGAGTTCTGCAGGGGGGGCAGGACAAACACAGGATCGCTCCAGCGTGGGAATCAAGCCAAATACAAGTCAACACAACAATAAGCATACTTAACTTTATTCTTCATGTCAGACACAAAGGGTATCTGGTCCTTATCATTTAGAAAAAAACAACATACAAAAATACAGTGCCATACCCAGTGCTTTCTCAGAGCAGAGGTGTAACAGCATGAGCTCACTGAAGGGTCATTATAATGGTATTCTCAGACTCTTGTAGATGACATGTCTAAGCTTTGCCACAGTTGGGAATTATGTGAATGTCCACAAATGAGGCATAGTATTTTTATGTGCTTTAAAAGGACCAGTACATACATATAGTTGAACCAGAAGTTTACATACACTCTATAAAAAGACTTTTTTCTCACTGTCTGACATGAATGACTAAACTTTTCCTGTTTTAGATCAATTAGGATTACCAAAATAATTTCTATTAGCTAAATGCCAGAATAATGAGAGAAACTTTTTTTTAGACATTTTTTCTTTACTTTCTTCAAAGTCAGATGTTTACATACATTTCATTAGTATTTGGTACCATTGTCTTTAAATTGTATGACTTGGGTCAAATGTTTTGGATTTCCTTCCACAAGTTTCTCACAATAGTTGGCAGTAATTTTGGCCCATTCCTCCTGACAGAACTGGTGTAACTGAGCCAAGTTTGTAGGCCGCCTTGCTCGCACATGCCTTTTCAGGTCTACCCATATATTTTAAATAGGATTGAGATCAGGGCTTTGTGATGGCCACTCCAAAACATTGACTTTGTTATCCTTAAGCCACTTTGTAACCAGTTTGGCAGTATGCTTCGGGTCATTGTCCATTTGGAAGACTCATTTGCGCCCAACTTTTAACTTCCTGGCTGATTTCTTGAGATATTGCTTCAGTATTTCCACATAAGTGTGTTTCTGGTGTGTCTTTAAATACATCCACAGGTGTTAACTCAGATATTGTCAATAAGCCTATCAGAAGCTTCCAAAGACATGACATCATCATCTGGGTTTACCCAAATTGTTTAAATACATAGTAATCTTACTGTATGTAAACGTCTGACTTTGAAAGTAATGAAAAATGTCTTAAAAAATCCTTCTCTCATTATTTTGGCATTTAGCAAATGGAAATAATTTTGGTAATCGTAATTGACCTAAAACAGGAAAAGTTTAGTCTAATTTCATGTCAGACAGTGAGAAAAAAAAGTATTATGTCTTTTTATATAGTGTATGTATACATCTGGTTTCAACTGTACATACTTGATCCTGCATATATAGTTACATACATACACACTGATATACTTATAAACATACATAGTTGCAAACATACATATTTACATACATACATACTTTAATACATACAGTTGTCCCTCACTATAACGCGGTTCACCTTTCGCGGCCTTGCTGTTTTGTGGATTTTTTTTGTGCAATTTTGCATGCTTTTTTTTTACAGCGTGTGAACGCGCATTGTGTTCTGCGTCCTGACTGGCTAAGGGACTGTAGATCATTGTCAATCAAGCTCCTCCATGCCATGTCTCCTGTACAGTACAGAATGCGTTCAGCTTGCCAAATTTACATAAATGTTCGATCTCAGCAGTGTGACTATGAAGTGCTGTATGTTTGCAAGTTTTCTCCCCGATAAAACCCACAATGTCAATGAAACGTTCTGCACCGACAAAGGCACCTGTGAGAAAATGTTAATGCCTGTCTGAGAAAAGTGTATAAAATGTGTGGTGAGGGGTTTTACAGCCTTAAAACATAATAAATTATTGTAAAAAATAAAGCTGACTACTTTGCGGATTTCGCTTATTACGGGTTATTTTTAGAACGTACCCCCCGTGATAAACAAGGGACCACTGTACTGTCGTAACGACTGGTGGATCAAAAGTTGCAGACACGGAACTCAAAAAATTAACAGGGTTTATTTCAGAGAAAATGCAAAGGCTGGGTGTTGGGAGCTAGGTCGGAGGCTGAGGTGATCAGTGTGAGTCGGATCCACAAAACGGGGTCTGAAGAAGACAGGAAAAAACAAACTAAGTACTCAGAAAAACACAATGAAGCAAACTAGGCCAAGTAGTTTTAATACCACAGGAGGATAAACTAACCATCTGGCAGTGTGTGGAGAAATGAGTTTTTGTAGTCCAGCGGTTGACGCTTGATTGGTGATGGGCTGCAGGTGAGTGGTGGGTGGTAACCACTGGTGAGGGTGGTGCCAGACTCTCCGCCCAGCTCCAGTCACACAGACGCAGAAGGGAGGGGGTAGACAGCACAGGAACACACAGTGAAAAAACTGGAATCCTGACACATGCATACTTACATACTTACATGCATACTTACATACTTACATGCATACCTACATACATACTAAGACCAAAGAAACAGGTGAATAAGTACGAGTGTCTGTATCCAGGCGGACAGAGAGGAGGACTTCTCAGCCAACCCTCAGCCCCTGCGCACAGAGACCATCGACTTCAAAAACTCCAAGATGAGCAGTGCGACGAGGGAGACGGACAGAGGCCCGCTCTTCTTTTTTTTCTATTTCGGCCGAGGCTCCGACTCCGGCAGCCGCTCCAAGAAGATGGCTTTTGAGTCCTCCAAGCAAAAGGTATGGGCAAGCTCTCCTCACTACACTGCAACTGAACGAAGCTCTAGACTGCATATGACAGGTTATCATATTTTCTTAATTCTGGCTTGGTTTGGTGGGATAGTCCCTGTGGTTAATATTTATCATAATTTTACATCAGTTAAGTGGAAAAATGTTAAAGAAAAGTACAGGATGTAGCGAGTTCTAAAACAGAATCCACCCACCGTGCCTGCCTGATAATCTGCGCGATAAAATATGCAAAATTGTGGCCTTGAATTATGATTTTGTTCCCAAACCATGTCATTTGTACCCATGTTTGTTCCCACGAATTAATTCTTAAATTTTGGCTCACTGAAACCCCATCCAACTCAAGGGTTTTGACAGTGTCCTAGTATTTTAAGCCTAGGTTAAAATAAAACTCAGTCAAACCGTCTCTGTCCATTTTTGCAAGCTGCTGGAAGTACCTATACCTCACTGTGTAGCGGATCTTCTGGTTGTTGATAAAATGTGACTCCTTCCGAATTGTTCAGATCATAGCTCCTAGGTCCTTTGGCGCTACGTCACAGAGTCAACCATAAGAGTTGAAGGCAGATAGGAGAAGAAGCTTCAGCTGCAATAAGCGGCCACATTTTGTTCTACTGCGCTGATTTTAATGAAAATTTCAACATGGCACTGAATTTAAATGACACCAGTGTTTGCACATGAGAGATGCTATTGTTGAAAAAAAATGCTCTGCAATAAACCTCGCAGACTGTACATCTGTGACTCTGAAAAGTTTAAACATGAACCACCTCCAACATCTCGATATGCGCCCATGCACAGAGCAGACTCACCCTCAGCATCTGCTCTGTCCTCTGCATCAACAAATATTCCGTCAAATCCTGTCCTTAAATCCATCTGCAGCGGAGCATAGAGTGGTGAACAAGGCTCCATCAGCGGATTTTATGCAAATTCGCATAAACTGCCTCACAGATATTGCATTACCTCTACATATGTCATATTTACAGCCCATGTCAAACCAGGAAGTTAAATTATAAACTTTACCAAATAAAAGAATAGGAGACTTGTAGATAAATCTTAAATATAATGGAGTTAACTATGCTGTAGTGAAATAATTTGTCTAACCTGTCATAAGCACACAAAAATGGTTACCTTGAATTAATATTGCATTGTACCATTTTGATAATTTCCTTGATAATCTTCAGGCCATTATTCACAGACTTCACACACCTGTGGTGGTTAGAGACATGTAGTCTCTGCTGACAGAGACATGGCCCATTCTATGCCATTCTGTGAAAACAGGCTCTCGGAACACCATTCACTTACAAGTTTAGAATGGAAAGAGGGGTGAAGTGTCTTGAACCAAGGACTACAGATGTCACAATATCACATTTTAGATTTATGACTGATGATGTGACAGATTAAAAACATGTATTGATTGAACTGAAATGGCTTATTTTTGCTCATAAAATTGTCACTATTATAATGTTTTCTTATGATTTCATAGTGACCTGTATCATCACAATTATGCTAATTAATATTATACATTATTTCATTTAACAGGCCAAACATGCTATTGAGAACATTTGTTTTGAAATTTCATGTTTTAAAACCCCCAAAAAATAATGGCTAAAAAAAAAAAAAAAAAAAAAAATTGCAACAAGGCAGACGTCCTTTCACAGCCTTAGTGCTCCCATACCCTGATCTGATGCATTGTGTGGAAAACAATTGAACTAGGTAATAAGAAATATGTCCTTATATGTTAATCTAAGCACGCAGCAGTGAATGAGATTTGACAGCAGAAATGCTTAAAACAAGTCTGACATCACAATCCTGGGAATTTCAAAAGTGAGTGTTTGGTGAGGCTCAGAAGCAAAAGACTTTTTAATAGAGGATTACTGAAACCACTTTGAATGTAGCTAACTACAACTCCAGGAACAATATTATAACATAGTTATAAGCCCGTGTAAGCCTATCAAGCCTACAGAACAGGACTTCCTGGTGGGAGCTGGTGGTTCCTCACAATTTCCCCTCTGCCTGTGCTCAGAGCTCGCGCTTCTTCCGAGTACACCAGGTTCTGCCGGTGGCAGACTTCTCTCTGCGTGAGGCCTCAGACCTGGTTTTGGCTCAGCCTTTCCTGCAGTTCCTCCATGCCCTCCCGCTGGAGTACAACTACCCACTGTACCGGGACATCTTTGTCCGCTTCGGCACGCACTATCTGGGTTCCGGAGTGGTGGGTGGCCACTACGACCTGCTCTACCAGTTCAGCGAGGAGACACTCAAGGCCTCCGGTACCATTCCACTGTCAGGGCCATAGCACAGGACATGTACAGGACCACTCACTCATTACAAAACGTCTATATTTAGATGTATTAGTATACTTAGTTTGGTGATACTGCTCTATCAATACACGACAGTCCATTTTTAGTGACATATTTTAGGATATCCTATTATAATATCAACTCATCGAATCATGAGAAAACTGTTATAGTTTAGTTCCCTAAAACCATATACAATACAGCAAATATGCCTCCCTCAATATCATGATGGTGAGGTATTGAGTGATTCCTGGCTCTAATAATAATGAGTCTTATTTTGAAAAGAGAGTTGGTTGGTTGACTCATAGATGTGCTCAAAAATAGGTAGTTTGTTGACTCACAGATGTGCTCAGAAATGACCTACATGTGAGGAGCAGTGCGAGGCTGGTGGTAACCTGTAGCTGTGTTTCCAGGGGAGTCTGAGGAGACGTTCAAAGGTTGTGTGGGTAGTGAGACCTTCTTCACAGTCATCCTCTACTCTCAGTACAAAAAAGTGACACACTGCAGGGACGAGAGCTCCACCGAGAAGATTACAGGTACAGGACCACTCCCTCAGGACAGCCCAAACACCTATTTCTACACCAGCTCTCCCCTAGCACAGCCCAAACACCTGGTTCTCATCTCTACAACATATCTATACACCTCCACCAGAAACATTTAAGGTCTAGTTTAAACAAAAGGTGTTATGTTAGGTGCTACCTTGTAATGCAGTATGCAATATGTTCTCCTTTCTGATTCTGGATGCTGGTTGAATTGCCAATGTGTGATTGGACTTGCTCATCAGTGGGCAAGAGGGAGCTGATCTTTTAGGCTCTTTCAAATTTGAAGTCTTCTCAAGAGCACATTATTTCTCCTTGGCTTTAGAAAGCTACTATAGTTGCCACAGCTGCCCTGGGGCGGACTGACGGAAGTGAGGCTGCCAATCTGCACCATCGGCCCCTCCAACCACTAACACATACACACATACCACATTCATACTACGCAATGTTAGTGAAGTGTCTTGCCTAACAACAGTAGGCTCCAGAGCCATTGCTGCCCCACTGTGCTATCTGATATTCCAAGCAGCTTTGCTTAGGTTCTGAAATCAGAGATCAGGCAAATACAGTTGTGATTGGATTGTGCTCTGTTGCAGCGTCATACATCCAGCGCTCAGAGAACTCCTTCTCGATGGTGCGGGGGGGGCGGCTCCGTGAGGCAGCCCGTCTGAGCTGGGAGAAGGGTCAGGAGCCTCCCAGCAAACAAGTGTTCAGAGACTGGGCACGCTCTGTGCTGGAACAACAAGAGGTGGTTGACTACAAGGTACATAAGCTGTTTTCATTTGGTCTTTTGGTGTTTATCCAGTTAGAGAATGAGCCTCACATGAGTCTTTAGTGCTGAAATCCAGCAAAACCTAAAAACCTAAAATCACTGGTCTGAATTTTCACTACCTAACCCCTAGCACCTGCAGCCATTGATTAATCGGTGCAAGTGCAGCCTCTGCAGTTCCATGAGTGAATTCTGGAGATTCTGAGCTTTCACATGAGGCATGGCCTGGCATATAATGGCATGGCATATAATGAGAAAAACCTGTATGTGTCCTCTATCTGTAGGTTAAGGTACGGGCAGCTAAGGTTCAGTTGTGATTATAGTACTTTTTTAAACCATCAAGAGCACAGGCTACATGAGGTACCTTTTAAATTAAAATGTACTGATAAATATCTTTGTTTAGTCTACTTTAGTTTGCTTTAGTTTAGGCTTAATTCTGGTTTGTTCTATTTTCACTGTGTTGTGTGTACCTCAGCTGCGCCCCCTGGTGGAATTAGTGCGGGGCCTCCCTTGTGCGGTCACTAAGCGCAGACACCTGCGGAGGGCGCTGTTGCAGTATCTGGATGAGTTTGACCCCTGTAAGTGCTCTCCCTGTCCCAACAACGGCCGTGCTGTGCTGGAGGGGACCCAGTGTTTGTGTGTGTGTCAGACCGGTACCTATGGGGCCAACTGTGAGCTGAGGGCCCCTGACTTCACCTCAGGTACACCCACCACACACAGTACAAGTCTGCATTACAGCTCTCATTACTAACACTTAGCAGATACTATCAACCAAACAAGGTGAACCTTGACAAAGACTGGACTTTTCTGTGTGGAGCTTGCCTGTTCTCCAGTCAAGGTGGGGATCCTCCAGGTGCTCCAGTGTGTGCACAAACTGAGGCCTGGGTCAATTGTGGTTATTGTCCCTCAGGCTTGCTTTGCTTTGCTTTAGGCATGGCACTAAAGCAAATCCTGTAAACTAACCTCAATAACATTTTGGTTGGCATTAAGGTTCCAGGAGCACGGGTAAGCCTCAGCTAAATACAGCCACTGAAAGACCCTTATGGCAGCAAACATCATCTTGCCATGGCATTGTATTTATTGTAACATAATACTCATCTAAACCGGCAATGGTTTAGTAATATAAACAGATCCATTGACTTCCTATTCAAAACTGCAGAACTGATCTCTTCATAGTTGCATCTCATTATAACAAGCAGATGATTCTCAGATATGACTTGGGGGGTGTGGTCTTGTCTGTGTGCCTGTGTGTATGTGCGTGTGTATGTGTGTTTGTGTGTCCTCATGTGCAGAGGCAGTGGATGGCTCCTGGAGCTGCTGGGGTTCCTGGAGCAGCTGTGGGGCCTCCATGAGCAGGAGGAGGACCAGGAGCTGTAATAACCCCACCCCTCTGAAAGGAGGGAAGCCCTGCCCCGGGCCCAGCCATCAGGATGACCCCTGCTTCATCTCCATCTTTGAACAGTAACACAGATCATTCCATCAAATGCGTCTTGCCCCAGCAAAGATATTTTGTAAAAGTAGCTCTTAGGGTCAAAATGACAACGCTGTTCATAGACTGTATATATAAAAGGACAAATATGAAGTGATCATGGACATGCTTCCGACTGCATTGACTGCAGCTCCAATTCACTTTACATTGAAAAACTGTCACCCCTCTCTATGTAATATGCTGCAGTGAGCCTCATCATTTTGGTCTTAAAATGTTCGTATTAACCCCCTCTACACGATCCTGTTGTTTTTATTCCGCTATTGTGTCTGTAACTCAAGATATGAACATTAATAACAGACAAATCAGGTGCCTTCTTTCCCTGAGGTCACTCCCACTAGTGTTAGCAAACAGGTTTGATTGACAGCGTTGCTAAGCGCCCACTCCCTGCTAAACCAGCGGTGCGGGTGGGAAGGGGCGTTACCTTCAACACCCTTGTTCCGGATTGGTTCCTTGGTTGCTATGATTCTCACAGTCTGAATTCCAAATGTGAACCTCAATTCCAAATTCACCTCTGTAGCTGCTAGCCTTGATGAGCTTCATTTGACTGGAGCTGAACGCTATGGGTGACGTCACACTCACTTAGGCCACTTCTTTATAGAGTCTATGGTCCTGTCAAAGTATTTTTATTCCCCGTAACCCAGGAAGGGTGCTGTTAGCATGCTAGTTGTTAGGATGCATTAGGATGCTAGAAAATCCTACCCATACCACCTTTCACCTATCCCTATTCCTACTCCCCCAGTTCTCCTTTTCTTCTCTTACCCACTATATGTCCTAGTCCTACTCCTATCTCCTATAACTTCTACTTCCTGCTCATACCTTCTATTACTTGGTTCTACCTCCTTGTCCAACTCCTATCTCCATGTCCTACTCACTAGGTAAGCAAAGCTAAGAGGTATTTTCTACCTTCTATGTTGTTTCACCAATCCTTTGTCCTAACACCTAATCCTACTCTTACCTCCTTCCTCATTGTTCCTAGTCCCACTTCTACCTCCAAGTCCTAATTTTATCTCTCAGTCCTACTCCTTATCTCTTTGCCCTATTTCTACCTCCTAGTACCTAGTTCTACCTCCTACCTTGTCCTACTCCCTCCTCCCAGTCCAACTTCTTCCTCCTAAAACCGAGGCCAACCTCCTTATCTATCTTCATTTCCTGGTCCTACTTCTTATCACGTTGTCCACATCCCATTTCCTATTCTTATCTTCTTCCTCGAATTACATCTCCTACCTCCTTGCCTTACTTCCACCCCCTAGTCATACTTTTTATCCCTTAGTCCTACTGCTTATCTACTTGCCTTACTCCTAACCTCCTACTAGTGTTGTCACTATACTAAAATTTCAAAATTGATTTCGATACTAGGGAATAGACACGATTCTCAACACTGATTCTGATACCACTTTTATTTAGACAATAGAATGTGATTTTCAACAATTGTAGTACTTTATTTTTATTACCATGTGGCCTTATATCTGTGTAATCCCTGAGTCATCCAGGTAGGTTCCATAGTAGTCCATGGGTGTATACTAGTTTGTGCGGGGTTATACTTGTTCTGATACAGCTCAAGATCATTCTAAAGCTATTCAGGAAAGGTTCAATTCTGTCATTTTGAATTTTTTGTGTTGATACTCACTTAAATGAGTAACGAGTAAGATACTAATCGATACCGAAAACTAGTATAGAAACTAAATACTTTTGACAACCCTACCTTCTACCTAGTCCTACCTCCTTGTCTCCTAGTCATACATTTATCTCTTACTACTCCTACTCCTTATCTTCTCCCTACTCCTACCTCTTATCACGTTGTCCACATCCTATTACCTACTCCTATGTCCGATTACCTAGTCCTACCTCTATGTCCAACTTCCACCTCTAAAACCCAGTCCTACCTCCGAATCCAACTCCTTTTTCCATGTTTTAGCCCTAGTCTTATACCTTCCTCATATTTCCTGGTCCTCCTCCCTACTCCTTGTTCAATTTCTATCTCCTACTGTTATATCCTAGTTTCTCCGGATCCATTATGGTTCGGATCCAACACAGGTGTTGTTTATTTTCCTTTTTACTTCCCGTTTGTTGACTTCCCTCTTCCTTCGCAGACAACAAACGTGCGACAATGATGATGACTTCACAGAGGGCTGGATAGACGAGCTGCCCCCAGGGTTCAAGGGCTGCCTGCGACCCAAGAGACCCGAGAACGGCTACCTCCGGGTCAGTACCTCCCAGCACCATGGAGTGTTATGAACTAATACATGTACTAGCCCACATGAGGCTTAGTTTGAAACAGCCATGCAGAACAGTATGCTAATAGAGAGGCTGAGGAGGCTGATGGCTGTGCTGCTGTAGTGGAGAAGGGGCAGAGGAAGGTTTCTGACTAGGGCTGCTCGATTGTTTGGCTCATTAATAAAATCACGATTGATACAATGAATTACCTATATACTTGCAAAATTAACCTGAAGAAAAAGCATAGACCTAACATGAAGTTAGTAAGGTTTTGTGACAGTTTTGTAACTGAATGAAGTTATCATTAAAAACGCAATTAACTGCACACCTGTGGTTGTGTCAGATAATTTCGATGGCTGGAAAAAGGAGTAAGGAGTCTCTTATATGCATGTCTTGTGTGGCCAAACCTCCTTGTCAAAGCCTGATCCCATCAGATATTAGAAGCTAAGCAGGGCTGAGCCTGGTTAATACTAGAAGCTGGGAATACCAGGTGCCACAGTGGGGCAGCAGTGGCAAGACTGTTGTTGTGTCCTCAGGCAACACACTTCACTCACATTGCCTAGTATATGTGGTGAGTGAGTGTTGTTGGTGGTTGGAGGCCTCGCTGCTTAGTAAATGAATAATGCACTGTAAAGCATATTTGAGTGCCCAAAGTAGCTCTGTATAAATCAAATGGTTTGACCTGAGAGTGTTCCTGCAGAAAGCCAAGCAGTACTATGAGTTTGGGGAGGACGAGGAGATGGTCTGCTTCACGGGCTTCGAGCTGGAGGGCTACCAGTTCTTTAGCTGTCGTCTAGACGGGTCCTGGGGCTCCTTGCAGGGACGCTGCATCAGTCAGTACCACACACACTCAGACCTACGTTTAAGTCAAGTTCACTAAAAAAACCTTTTATTAAAAAAATCATTACAGTGTAGGCATCTGTGATATAATATGTTGTACTACAGCCATCGCTCTTATCTCTATCTCTTCTTTTTCCATTGTCTGTCTCTCTCTCCTTGTTATTGATAGCCCATCTCTATCTCCTTGTTGTTAATCCTCTCTCTCGCTCCTTGTTGTTGATCCTCTTGCTCTTTCTCTCTCTCTTCTTTTTATTGAAAGTCTGTCTCTCTCTTCTTGTTGTTGATTGTCTCTCTTGCTCGCTCTCTCCTTGTTGATAGTCTGCCTGTCTCTCTCTCTCTTGTTGTTGATCGTCTGTCTCTCTCCTCTTGTTATTGATCCTCTCTGTCTTTTTGATCTTCTGTCTTCTTGTTAATCGTCGTCTCTCTCCTTGTTGTTGATAGTCTCTCTCTCTCTCCTTGTTGTTGAGTCTCTTTCTCTCTCCTTGTTGTTGATAGTCTCTTTCTTGCTCCCTCTCCTTGTTGATATTCTTTCTCTCTTTCTCATGGTTGTTGATAGTCGCTCTCTCGCTCTCTCCTTTTTGTTGATAGTCTCTCTCTCCTGTCCCAGGGCGAACCTGTGCCCCCCTTGATGTGCCTGAGGGGGTGCTCTTGTTCCCGAATAAGCAGCAGTACCGTGTGGGGGAGTCTGTGGGCTTTAACTGTGTGACCCCAAGCCTAAGCCCCCAGCCCCGCACCCGCCACAAGTGCAGTCCGACTCTGAGCTGGGAGCCTGCTCTGCCCCAGGACCTGCGCTGCACGAATGGTACCATACAACACACTAGTCACACCAGTGTGTGTGTGTGTGTGTGTGTGTGTGTGTGTGTGTGTGTATAATATATATCTTGGACAACAGAAAAACAACACACAATACTAACATTTCTACCATATTGACTTTAGTATCGATATTTGCTCAAACAAGTATCTAGTTTCGATACAAGTTTTAGTCTTGATTAGGTTCTGATTTCCGATACTTTTGACAACACTATTATAAACCCCACCCATTGTGAGAGTGGGGGCCAGCAGTCTTTGGCTAATGTTATGTTTTGACCCCTGTGCTGTGTGTAGAGATCCCGTACGTCCCTGAGAGCCGCTGTGGCCTCGGACAGAAGCTGCAGAACGACCAGTGTGTGTGCATTGAGCGCCAGAGCTGCATGTGAGTCACTCCATCTGTCCACTCTTTCTCTAATGCACATTATATGCACTAAACTAGCTGACTGTAAAGCACCTGCCTTTTATAATGGTGTGACACTAGCTGACTCTAAAGCATGTGTCGTGGCACAGGAGCAGACCCCTAAAAAAATACTGAAAGGCAACAATTTTGCTCACTAGCCCCAATTTATAACCACAGATGTCTATCCAACAACAAAACCCCAAAGGGAACAGGTAAATAATTCTTGTATAAAGCCTAACACAGGTAAGTATGAAGTGACAGACATGAAATATGAAAAATATACAATTTTACTAAGTTACTTACTTTAATTCACAAAAAGTTATTTCACTCACTCTCTCACACATACAACAAAACCCAGTAATGACAGCATTTGGCTACATTAAATCTGCAAGAAAAAAAACAAAGACAATCCCATACCCACAGCAGCTTAAATCAAAAACCAAACTTGGAGTCTTTAACCCTTGTGTGTACCTCCCAGTAGAGTTACGCTGAAGTTCCTCTGGGGTCAATTTGACCCCAATTTGTTTCTCTTATAACTCAGCCATAAAATAACATAATATTGGGCTTCATTTTTAGCTGGACTTCAGACTAATGCACTGATGCCACATTTTTCTTACATTTATATATTTAGAGCCAATAGGCTTTGATTATGTGAAAAAGTGCATTTTTTGACATTATAAAGGCCCTATAACACTGAAATTGCATGCCTGTACTTGACAAAAAATATTTGGTCAATTAGAAGGTGGGAGGGGTCTAAATTTAGTGTAGGTGCTGTTTTTGAAAACTGTCAGATTTTTTGAATGAAAGCAAAAAGTTGATGCTTATGTTCCAATGACCCCAGCCATTTTCCCATTCATTTCAATGAGATTCAGTGAATCCTGATTACATTTCTGTGTTTGGCCTTTCATACCAACTTCATTCAAACTCCAGAATGACAACTTTTATGAAATGTACACCTCATAGGACCTCATTTACATGAATATTTTCTTTTTTTTTTTATTTATCTTTTTTTTTCCATAGTTTTAAGGCCCCGAAACCTCTGCAAAAACCTAGCTTTTACGTATAGCCAAATGGTGTTTTTTCTTCCTCACAAATCCAACTTTATATTTGGAAAAAGATACCTTTTGAGTCAAATTTCTTCAAAAATCTTTGAAAATAGAGTTTTGCATTTTGCTTTATGATCTTTAATGAAATTATTGAATGTTCAGAGCCATTTGACTCTGCAGATAAACAACAGAAGACCAGCTCATGTTTGGGGCTATGTATGGACAGTGGAACGAGGCTTTGTCTAAAACAGGATCAGGACTAACACAGGAATTAAATATTACTCTAAATATGTGACTGGAGCTTTAGAACAACTAAAAACACACAATTCAACTAATTCAACAATTCACTAAATTTTGACAAATCCCACATGTTAATTGACCAAATAGTGTTACAGGTTATTTTGAGGTACAAATTTCAAAAAATGTATTTGAAAATACATTGAGTACATTAGTCTGAAGTCAGGCTAAAAATGGAGCCCAGAATTATAAATTTGTGTTATTTTATGACTAAGTTATAAGAGAAACAAATTGGGGTCAAATTGACCCCAGATGAACTTCAGCGTAACATTTTCATACAATCCTTATTATACAATCAAAATTTTTCAAATTTTCATTATTGATAAAAATCATTAAAATGATGAACTGGCCTGTGACAAAGTTGCTGGAGGACAACAATATTTAAAAAGGAAAGACAAAGGGGGAGAGAAGAGGAGGGTCGTGGAATCTCCAAACATAAAGTTATAATTTGGAATTTAGAAAAGGAACTATTCAAAATCATACGTGGCAGGACAGGAACCATGCAATAGCTATACATACCAAAATTTCAAGGATGCGCTGCACGCAGAAGGACCTGGCGCGGAGAGCGGATGTAATCTGGGCACCCCACACTATAGATAGCGCTGGATTAATTACTTGAAATGAAACGGCATATTGTAATTGACTGGAACGAGAGTGTTTGAATGAATTGGTGCGCTGCATGAGCCTGGAGGTGTACGAGAGAAGAGCCCTGAACGCCACGCACTACACAAACAGGCCAGGTGAATATACATTTTAATAATGTCAGTCCGGGATCACAAAATAATTTACAGGAGCATTTGACAAATGATGTGACACTAGCTGGCTATAAATTATAGGCCCTTTATATTAGTGTGATACTAAAGCATACAGCATATATTTAATAATGGTGTAATTTCCTCCTGGTCAGGGCATATGCGGCCAGTGTGTGCGTTCTGAACACTGAGGCGGACGTGGCCGTGCACATGTCTCTGTGCTCCTTACACACGGGCCGCTGCCATGGTGACCCCCTCTTCTACATCTCAGATGGACAGTGTGACAGCCTGGACCCTGCCAAACTGGCCTGGGCTCGCTTCAGAGTCAAGATGGCCGCCAAGAGCTCCATCCATCAGAGCTGCGATCTGGACACATGCTACGAGTGGGAGACGTGCTCAGGTCAGTTCTGGTTTAGTTCTGGTTTAGTCCTGGTTTAGTTCTGGATTAGTCTTGGTTTACATAGTACTGTTAAGAAGTTTAGTGCTGGTTTATTCCTGATATGGACCTGGTTTAATTCTGGTTCATTTCTGGTTTAGTCCTGGTTTAGTCCTGTTTCACTCTCGGTGTAGTAGTGTTTTTTTTCATGATTTATACAGGTCTATCAGAGTTGCGACGTGGACAAATCCAATAGCTCTTACCCCTGGTTTTGTTCTAGTTTGGTCCTAGTGTAGTCCTGGTTTTGTATTTGGCGCCTTACTGTCTTTAGATGCTCAGATATTCCCCTTATGGAGACAACAATTAGGTATGGGTTAAAATAGGTTATGGTTTTGGTTAAGGTTAGGTAAGTGGTGACTATTAAGGTTAGGCTTCGTCTCCAGGAAATGAATTCCAGTCTATGTAATGTCCCCAAAAATCCTGTAAACCCAATGTGTGTGTGTGTGTGTGTGTGGCAGCATCAAAGAGGTGTGAGTGCAAGAGCCCCCGGGACTGTCCGTCAGATGCCCCCCCGCTCTTCTGCGTCTTCATCTCTGTCCTCCAGATGACCCGCCCCATGAGTCTGTGTGCCGCGGCCGCTATGCAATGTGCCGGACACCAGCTGGAGATTAACGAGGGCCCCTGTCCGTGAGGGCCCCTATCTCACCACCACTTGAATAGGGTACTGACCATCTTCAAGTTCTTCAACATGGCATCTTGGCACGTCTGTGGATTTCTATTATGGCTTTACTATTTACATGAAAGATGAAGAAATGACTTCAATTATAAAGTCGTCCCAAAAGTGCACTTTTTCCTTAATGTTTAATTGTTTAAATATTTAAAGTGTGTAACTACATGCACATTAATTAATTAACAATTCTGAGCTTAGATTTTTTCCGTTTAAATCTAGATTAAATTGATTTTTATTTTTTTTTTTGTAATAATCATAAACAGTGGATTGTGACTTAATTCGTACTAAATAGCTTCATTAATGTGACCCACCCGTTTGACTGTCAGGCCTGTACACCGGTTGTACCTGTCACATATTCACTACTATCAAAGTATGATTACAACATTACATAAAGAGGCTTCAGATAGAGATCATGTACGGAGGGTACTAGGACGGGGAACTACCTCTACTACAGCTGAGAAGAATCTGTCACTTCCGGCTTGAAGACTTAAAAAATCACAGAAATAATCATTTAGAATTGACCTGATTTTGTGCACTATAAGATGAAATCTGTCTTTATGTGTTTGGACAGATGTTTTTGGGTCGCTGCTACACATAAAGTGGACAAACAAACATCTGAAATGTATTCTAAATGCTTTTTGTACTGCGTAGCACCTTTTAGCCAGGTCATGAGTTTGGGTGATTTATGTTTTATTTTATCCTAGTCTTTCTTCACTCCAGATGACACATACACATTACTGTTGTAATGTTCATGTGTTATTCAGTTATTCAGAACTATTAAACCACATTTAAACATTGAGCTTGTGTTTGCTTTTGCTTGTCGAGTTCAGTCCTGGTTTAATTTTGGTTCAGTCCTGGTTGACTAGGACCCCCTGGAAGAAGAGATGTTCTATCTCAATGGGACCTTCTGGCTAAATGAAGGTTCAGTCCTGATTTAGGGTGTGTTCACACTTGCACTTTAAACCAAAAGTAAACCTGGACTAGATCAGGACTAAACTAAGACTAGAACAGAACCAAACCAAGTCTACCCCAGAACATAAGCTAGGCTCAAACCAGGATCTATCACGCAGGTAAAGTGGACTCAAATGCAACACAAAGAGTACAGTCAAACGTAAGTCTTAGTAAATCCAACAGAGAGTGTCCTTCAAACAGGTAATTCTTAATATGACAAATCAGGCAATGAACAACTGAGGAATGAATAGGCAGCTGCAGGGAAACAGGGAAGTAGTAAAAGAACAGGCTGGGAAACGGAGCTGGACTGAGGATAAACATGAAAACAGGCAGAACTGTGACAGGATCAAATAATGACAAGCGTGAACATAGTCCTGGTTCCATCATGATTCTTAAGTTAGTCCAGGTTTAGTCCTGGTACAATCTTGATTTAGTCCTGGATCAGTCCTTGTTCAGTCCCGGTTTAGTCCTGATTCAGTGCTGGTTCAGTCCTGTTTAGTTCTGGTTCAATCTTTATTTAGTTCTGGTTCAGTCCTGGTTTAGTCCTGATTTAGTCTCATTCAGTCTCGGTTCAATATTGATTTAGTCCTGATGCAGTCCAGCTTCAGTTCTGTTTAGTCCTGATTCAGTCTTGATCTAGTTCTGATTTAGTCCTAGTTCAGTCCTGGTTTAGTCCTGATTCAGTCCAGATTCAGTCCTGTTTAGTCCTGGTTTAGTCTTGATCTAGTTCTGGTTCAGTCCCGTTTAGTCCTGGTTTAGTCCACATTTAGTCCTCATTTAGTCCTGGTTCAGTGCTGTTTAGTCCTGGTTCAGTCTTAATCTAGTTCTGGTTCAGTTCTGATTTAGTACTGGTTCAGTCTTGACCTAGTTCTGGTTCAGTCCTGTGTAGTCCTGGTTCAGTCTTGATTTAGTTCTGGTTCAGTCCTGGTTCATTCCTGTTTAGGTCTGGTTCAGTCTTGACGTAGTTCTGGTTCAGTCCTGTTTAGTGGTGGTTCAATCAAGTGAGGTGGAGTAAATAATTTGTAAATCAGTGCCTTATGTAGTTCCTATGTGTGCCTAATAATTTGCTGTTAAAATAATAGCACAAAAGAAATGTTTGCCTAAATGACCTTTTTAATATTGAAATACACAGCAGCAGCACATTCATACAATTATTTAATTTCATATAAAAGTATTTACAACAAGTGAAGACTATGTACATTTCATCTCCTCTGTCAGTGACCAGGGCAAGCCTCGATGCCGATCACCTGGACCGTTTCTCCGGCGCACCTGCGAGCCCCGACCTCACACTCGCTGGTCGTCACAGCAACGTCACTGCTACCATATTTGCCGCATAAGGGGGTGGAGTTTGGCGGGCATTCTGAGACTGTCTGGCAAACGCATTTATTTGAGGATTCTGAAAAAGACAGATTCATACTTGGTTTACAAAACAAATCTTTACAGATCATATATTGTGAATTATCCAGGCATTATTTAGCACCAGTCCATTTCTTGCAGTATAACTTATTACTGTATGTGTCTGAAAATGACCTCAATCTTGTTCATCGATAACAGATCACAATATAATCTAGAACATACAATCTAAATCAATCTACACTCCAAAAATAAATGTCTTTTTTTTTGGTTTTTGTTTATGTCACGCTAACTTTATCATTCAGACAGTTTGATTTGCTAAAGCTGATCGCAGACTAGAGGAATGCTGATCTGTTGGACAATGTGAATGAAAGGAAAAAGTCTGATTTCCCTATAGTTTGGCTATAGTGTTAGGTTATAAGTCAAAACAATAGCAGTTAGTGTCAGAGATGCCAAGTGGAGATGATCAGAACTATCCAGGTGAAGAAGTCCTGGTGTCTGCCTTCACTCGTTTAAACCTGGTTTAGTTTTTAGTTGTGCAGTTTTATCCTCATTTAGGCCTGATTTCTACTGATGTGATCTCACTTTTGAAAACAGACTAATCTTTTTAGTTCAGTCTTGTACATATTTGAACACAAAGTTGCCATGCAAACTGGAGCATGGAAGTAGGCACGAGAGTGAGAGCTTTTTGCACCTAAAAATAATTTTGTAATACTATTAGTAATTGTGTATTAGTAAAATACAAAGTTTGATATTTGACATGTAATTTCAGAAGGTAAGTTTGGTCAATTTAAATCAAATCTCAACTGTAATAAGATATTGGATAAATTGAGTAATCAGGCTCCCTTCATAATATGAATAATTATAAAAAGAGACAGTCTTTTGAACGGCTCTTTTAAGTGAACAGATACCAAAGATCTGGCTCCCATTAAAGAGCGAAAAATCCCATCACTACAGTCCATGAAATCAAATAATACAATCAAACACTGCACTACAAAATTTCAAACTACATCTATTTCAAGCTTTAGATTGAGAGCCCATCTAGATACATGTTGTCTGTGTGTCTGGGTGTTACTGACTGTCACAACGGGTCCCGGGCGTGCAGCCAGTGCACGATGGCTCCTCCCATGTGCACTGGTTGTCTGACAGCAGAGTGAAGCTCCTCCCCAAACAGCGCAGCGCCCCCAGCTGGCACACCCCCAGAGTGCGCTTAAACAGGCCCAGGTCAGCACACAGCGGTAGGGACGGTCTGGAGACACAACAGGGTACATCTGTGTTTCAAGATACTACTGAAAAAGTACTGTAACTAACTGACCAACATTTTGAGCTTCTAACCCTGTGACAATGTTGTTTGCTCATTAAAAGATGACCGGAGTTGCACCTCTTAATGTCATAATTCAGGAAGAGCTCCTCTGCATTTCAGGCTCGCTATTATAATTTTAATCTTATTGAAACTACTTTTCTCCTAAAATTGGACCAGCACGTGTAAAAGGTTTTAGATGTATTGAAAAGGTGTTCTTTTGCAGCACTTGGTCACTTTCCATAAGAATGCTTGGATTATACTTGTATGAATGACTGCTGTACAATGAAAGTGAGGCATGAGCTGTGGTCAACATAAGGCCATCAAAGCATTTCATGGTTATATGGTTATATTTCATGGTTTCATGGCTTATATATAGAAGGATCTAAAACATTATAACAGCGTTAAAAGCTCCCTTCTCCTCTTGTGTATTTATCAGTGGTACTCACAGGCATTCTGTGGGCATCTTGCACACACAGCCTCTTTGTCCAATCTTCTCCCACAGCACACAGAGCAGTCCAGAGGGAGGAGGGGGGGCAGTGGGCTCTGAGGGCACAGCCGGAGCACATGTCACAATGCAGGTCAGAAAACGGAGCGAAACTCATTCAGATATATGTGTGTTTTAAAGGAAAAGAGCAGTCTCTACAAGAGGGGGATGAAAACGTTTTCACCATCAGATTCTAGTATAAGAAGAACCTTTCTTCCATAATAAACAATGTTACATATCTGTGTCTGAGATATGAAGTTACAATGTTGATTAATTCACAATTACAAAAACCTTTCACATTGTTGATGTTGACATTTTGTGTGTTGGTTCTCAATCTTATTTTCCAATCGGAATGAGCCACACCTTGGTTGCCCAATGGAAAGACGTGGCAGGTTGCTGTGTAAACTGTGTGGATTAGAAACATCTTTGTACATGATATTAAGTTGCATTTGTTATAACATTGTTCCCTCATCAAAACCATGCCTAAAGAAGTTTTAGATGCCATCCATGCATTTTTGAGTAATTTAGCGATCTCTCCCGGGCCCTATTTGAACTCTAGTTATGGTTATCGGTAAGATTCTGTGCAATGCTCAGCCCACAAGCCTACGTCACCCACACAATTATGGACAATTCTCCATAAATATATGAAAACATGATACAAAACTGTACATAGCAACTTGACAAACATGAAATGATGTGCAGTAATTACATTAGCGGGATGCATGCTGATAGTGCTGTGATAGCGCTCTGAAGTGGGAGTGACTTAGCGGGGAGCAAAGGGCAGGGAGACTCAGAGTGCCAAAAACGAAAGTAAAACTTATAAAACACATTAATACATTGTTTTCGGCAAATATAGCATTTTCAAAACAATAAAAGGTAACATTGTGATCTAAATATGTTATGTGTTAGCAGTTTATACCCCATAGAAGTAAAATATCCCCTCTTCAGAGTGTTCAGACTCGATTTCATTGCTAAGGACAAGACTCAGTAATGATGATTACAATGAATTAAAATAAAAAAAACAAATTTTTTTTTAGACAACAGAATGTAATTTTCTACTCATCAGTCTACTATTTAGAAACATCAAATTTTGTACTATTTGTTGTCAGTATTGATACCTGTACAAATAATTCTCCATTTGGATACTTGTTTTAGTATTGATTATAAATGTGTGTATAGGTTTTTGTTGTCTTGTGGGTGTGCTGCAGTGTACCTGGTTTGCAGTGTGTGTCCTCGGGGGACGGGGACCACTGTAGACTGGAGCTGCACATGCTGTGAGACACGTCACCAACCAGGTACAGGCCTGGGGGACAGGACAGAGACACGCTCTCCCCCATCTCATAGCTGTCCTTTAGGGGAGAGGCTCTGATGTCAGACTGGAGCTCTGGAGCTGCACACACAGACACTGAAGAGAGAAACAACAAGTGTGACAACCTGCACTGGGACAACTATACTATCATTATTTATCCCTGACCATTTACCCTCTCTAAGTTGTATTTGGAGTGATTTGTGCATATTGAGTAACCTTTAATCACTTATTTTCAAGACGCCATATTGCCAATCAACTCCCGTTTTCACCATCCCCGGCATACGCCGTCTGCTCTATACTTACTTCGTTCTCCAATTTTATTTTCCTAATCTGTGATACACATAGGATTCAGCAGCATCACATCATTTTGGAGCAAATGAAAAAAACAAAAAAAAACTCCACTACTTGCTAGTGTGATGTGCAGTGTTCCATTGGAGGTGCCGACTCTTTGTTCTGATGATGTTTACAGCAATGTCAGCTCTCATTGGGCACCACAGTTTTCTAACATGGAAGTCAGCAGACTTGTTTCTTTTATTACGTTGTTTTAGATAAACACTGCAATTTAAAATGTCCAAATTATAACATAATGATCCACGGATGTCATAGATTATATCTCTATAGCAGACACAAGCACACTATGTCTTCTTTAAAACTGCAGTGGTGTTCAGGCAGGGCTGGGCAATATGGTGATGAAAATCAAATTGTTATCTCATCCCTGTGACGAGCTGCTATTTTGGTAAAATCACCATATCATGATTCCCTGTTTTTCTGTTTAATGCAGCTCTATGGTCAAAAACAGACACTGTTCACCACCCGCACCTCCTATTGGTCAGCCTCTGTTATGCTCTGAGTGAGTGACAGCTGGATATAACCAATCACAGTGAAGAGTGAACTTTTACCTCTAAGAAAACATGACTCGTGATAAAATCGATATTGTGATCTGGCTCTTAGAAAATTGTGATACTAATTTTTTGGGATATCACTCACCCATATGTGCAGGTCAGAATTATCTGTCCTCAACATGATAATATTGAAATAGTTGTGTCCCCCTTGGGGATGAATAAAAGTAATTATGATTCTGACAGAATATATGTCAAATTAGAATATTGAGTATGTCCATATCAGGAAATGAACAAACACTGTCAAAACACTGCAAAAGTGTTTTTGTGGGAACTAAAATCTGTACATTTTATAGAGACCTGCCTCCCTTATTGAGACAACAATCAGGCTCAATGCTGTAAATCATTTATTAATAGATAAAAAACATGGTTCAAAGTTCAGATACGAGTTAAAATAGGTTAAGGTTAGGGTTTAGGTTAGGCAAGTAGTGACTATGGTTACGGTTAGGATCAGTCTCCAGGAAATGAATGTAAGTCCCCAACAAGCATGGAAACCCAACATGTGTGTGCTTTATTTGTCATACTGTATACAGGTTGTAAAAAATGTATAGGTCTGATAAACCTGCTGTGTAATCTCCCAACCAAAGTCATACTTACTTCTTCTTTTGTGCTTAATGTTACAGTTTATTCACGTTGTGTTGTGTGATACTTAAACCATAAAGTCTACAGGCATGTCTGATGTAGGGCAAAAATAGGAAATGACTACTGTTACCCTGAGGTGGGTAAGTTACATTTATTCAGTTACATTGAGTAACTTTTTAAAGAAATTGTACTTTTCAGAGTACTTTTCTAGCAGCATACTTTTACTCCTACTAGAGCAATATTTTTATTGAAGTAATAGTACTCTTGAGTAAAAGTTGTGGTTCCTCTTCCCACTGTGAGTCTACAAGTGAATAAAAGCTTATATGACAATATGAAATGATTTGAAACATTTGCGTTTCTTGCATCGTTCTTTCAAATTTGATTTAGTTTGTTTAGTTTGTGTCTGTCCTTTGAAAATACCAGATTTTGTGTATTATTTAATGTTTGATATTTCCTTCCAATTACATTCACTTCAAATTATAAATCAGATGTTACGTCCTCATTAAGTTACTCTTAGTAGAAGTAGTTTTCCCAAATACTTTTTTACTTGAGTATTTTCTTGGACCACTACTTTGTACTTCTACTTTAGTAATATTATTTTTAAGTAACGTTACTCTTACTTGAGTACATTTTTTTTTACTACTCTACCCACCTCTGCTGTTACCTGGAGTATCTGAATAAGAGAGAGCGCTGTACATGAGAGATTAGCGTCTTCTCTGCCAAAAAACTCACTTGCACAGGCGTAATTGCACCATCAACTGGTTGTACACAACTTTTTGACATAACAGAGAGTAGAATGTCAGCACAGCACCATCTAAGGTCAGGTCCTGTCATAGCGTGTGTGTGTGTGTGTGTGTGTGTGTGTGTGTGTGTGTGTGTGTGTGTGTGTGTGTGTGTGTGTGTATGATGTGTGCATGACCTCTGACCTTCACAGCGCCTGCTCTCTGTGCTCCATGTCTGCTGCTCCGTGCACGTGGTCACAGCACCACCACGGAGATGATAGCCATGTATGCAGGAGAATTCTACTTTGTCCCCGACCAGGTACGTGTCCTTGAGGCTCTGAGGAGACAGACAGAAATCAGATCATGATACTATAGAGCTTCAGATTAATGGTACACTAACAGACTATTTACACACAAGTGTAGTAGTTTCAATGGATTTTTATTAGCTCAGTTGAAGAACTGACTATGTAATTAAAATGTCTGGATATTCCATGGTATCCTGGGAATACCAGTAAACCAATATTTAGTAGTCAGGAAATATCAGTCCCTACTGTCTTAAAATAAATAATACCCCTAAATATCAACTCTAAAGTGTTCAAAAATCAGAGATACTTTTGGTCTCTAGTCATTTTTAAAGCTTCATAAAGATGCCCTTGTCAGTCCAATTGCACATTTGATAAATTTAACCATTAAACAGGGCATATTACCAACAACATAGAAAATTGACAGGATTACACTTGCGTTTAAGGCGGGAGACAATGCAAATAATGTAATGACAAAAATAGCAGAGAAATGGGTTGCCACACAGCTAACTGAACATCTAAACAAAGGCCAAACTCCTCTCTACCCAATGCAGTTCTGTTTTAGGAAAAAACACTACACACTGATACAGCCACCTGTCACTTTGTAAATGTGAAACACCTGCTGGACCAGGGTGGCTTTGTGGGTGCTATGCTACTCAACCATGAACCACAATGTTCTTCTTTCAAAGTTACAGAGACAGTTTATGAGTGTTATACTGTGTGACTGACCCGCACAAAACCGTTGGTGAGAGGGGGAGGACGAGGGCACATCTTTGGAGGGGGCACGGACAGACCCAAACACTGGGGCTCCATTAGCCTGCAACACACAACATCAGCCACATGAGGGAAACAGGGAGGGTCAGACTTATTTATGCAGAATTAAACACAAAAAATCGATGGTATTATAAATGTATACTGACTTGAGGTACTCCATGTCTGGGTCCTCACATGGCCCTCGCTCCACACTGGCCCCGATGCACTGGATTCCTCCTCCTCTGGGGGCGGGATTACTGCAGTGCCGAGCGCGTGACCTCTGACCTCCAGAGCACGGACTCCATGTGGACCAGCAGCTCCAGCCCCCGTGCACCACTCCTGAGAAGAACACATGTAAAGGAACATTCACACACATTTAGACAGGGTACACAAACACTGGTGTATAGATGTTGTGTGGACTGCTGAGCTACTGGTTTATGCGATTTTGAAAACAAATGAATATGTTCCTGTATTGAACATTCAAATCTGTAGCTTTAAAGGTAAATCTGTGTTTAATAATGTTAAATCCGGTCTAGTCACAGTTCACTCCTGGTTTAGATCTAATTTATTAGCCCTTGCAGGGCCATGGTATAGATCTGATTTAGTCCTGGCAAAGTATACCATGGTTTAATCTCTGCTATGTTCTCTGGGAAATCCTGGTTTATGCCTGGACCTGGACTTAGCTGTGGCATAAACCGTGGCTCTGTACTGGTTTAGTCTCTAGTTTACTCCTGGTATAGATCTGTTGTTGCTCTTCTCTGGTATGCTCCTATTTGTACCGGGGCAGTGCACAACAATGCTCTGACCAAGATATAGTCCTAGAAAAGCTCATTTACACCTGTAATCCCTGGACAGGATATGTTTAAAGATAAACACTGAATGCTTGTGGATAATCAAAGCCATGAGCAGCGTGTCTTACCAGGCTGCTCTCCTATGACAGCCCCCCTCTCGCAAGCGGGCCCGGAGGTCCCAGGTCTGCACACACAGATGCACTGGGTCCCTGCCACGAGAGGGGCCCCGTTGTTGTGACAGGGCCTACAGTGACAGGGGTCCTGCTCAGACAGGAACTGCTCCAACGCCTGTCGGAGGTAGAGCTTCTTCAACCCAGAGCATGGCACCTCCTTCACCAACTCGTACAGGGGCCGCAGCTGCACAGAGGGCAGAGTCAGAATGTAACCCATAGCAACAAGACAATGAGGGTAAGGGTAGTATTGCAGAACTGTATATTTTATTGATGTTATCATAAACCGCATTAGCAGAGTATTTCAACCAAGTACAACAGTAGCAGTAACATGACCAGAGGAATCGGATCAAGAAATCCCATAAGCTTCAGCCAGCTTCAGACCTCGCTGGTACGGTAGGGCTCGGCCACCAATGGGCCAGAGACTGGAGCAATTGCCGAGCAGCACTGAGGTTTGGCTGGAAGCCAGAGGCAAAGTGCCCAGACAAACCAAAACAAACATGGCAACGCTGACAAACGTATTTCAGCTTGTTTTAGCAAAAATACAGAATGTTTAGTTTGTGAAATCCATGCAGAGGGAAGCACTTTGTGCATTTGTGAACAGGGAAAGTGTCTCTTTCTTTCAACTGGATGCAACCAAATTTGATTTCTTAGCTTGTTCCACTGTTGTGACGCTTTGACCAATCAGCTTGGAGTATTCATTATAACATCCTCAATTCAGAGTGACACACATATGAATCTGGTGTGACCCACTGCTTGTAGTGCTTTCTGGACATTAAATTGGCTTAAAATGTTTTTTCATCAGGCTATGGGAATATGCTGACTCTTGATCTAAGCATTTAAAATTTTGAACAATGAACTTAGGTCTTTTTAATGGGTTTAAATCATTTGTTGTCAAAGTTGGTCTCATCTGTTCATCAACCTTATTATAAAAAAAACATTTAACTGCCTGTCTACATTTATATATCCAGCTCCAACTCTTCACTGCACCTCACTCAATCATAGTAGAAGTAACTACTATCAGTGACTGTGTGGTGATGTACCTTGGGCTCGATGAGCTCAGGGAAGTCTTGCACAGAAGCCGCCCAGTTGTCGTAATGCTCTCCGTTCCGCTCAGGATTCTCCAGATCCAGAACTGACAGCGCCCCAATCAGGGACACGTCTCCCCCAACTATGTTCACCTTGATGGGCATGCTGCTCCGCTGGAAGCCTGCACATAAGCACCCACACAGGAAGTTATACCAGCTGCCAGTCAAACAGAACACACAATGTACAAATGTGTGAAACATGTTCGTTGTTCCACTTACACTAGCTATTAGAAATAAACTTAGCCAAAACATCTGTATTTGTGACACGTATTAGTAATAGTAAATTAATAGTAGAGAATATGTTAAAATTAGAGATGGACCAATACATCCTCCGGCTCATGTGTATCTTTGCACTTCTTTTTACTCAAGGCCACTTACCTCATTCTCACTCAGTTGTACTACAAAAATTTCCACAACAGTATTAAAACACGTTTGTGGGTGAGTTTGTAATAAAGTGAAATAATGCATTTTGGGGAAAATATCAATATCATCATTATATCGGTCAGTCAATCTCTAGTTGAAATTATGGTAGTAGTTTTGATTTGTCTTTTCTTGTGGGATTACGCTGTCTCAGGACCAACCGCCAAGTATGGAAACTTAAGAGGATTTTGTTTCTAAACTAGTTATTGGTACTAAATACTGATCATACCAGTTAATATTGTTGAGGAGAGTTCCTACCATATTCTAACATAGCGTGGCTTCGCTTCTCATCACCTTACCTCTATTTCACTAATGACCACTTGGACCTGACATGAGGGCAGCCTGCCTGTCTGACCCACTCTGAGACATGGAGTCCACTCACCGTCTTTGGAGGCCAGCGCCTGTGTGAGCCGCTCACATGTCACTGTCACCTTCTTTCTGAACAGGCGCCGCTTTACTTTTCTCCAACACCTCTGGTACTCGATATCTGTGGTACCTGCCAAACAGATGAGGAACAGCACAGCAAAGTTACACTCAAAGCAAGAATTTAGTAGTAGTAAGAGAGCTGATAAGTATGAGCCACCACCAAGCAAGACTTTAGATTGTTCACTAGATTAAATCTAGACTAAATCTTTGTTTTATTGCTGTTTTTTGTCTGCCTTCTTACGTAAAGGAGGACACAAACATGAGCTGAGCCTAGTCTGAAATGGCCCTGACTGGACTAAGCCCGAATTCCCATGGTGAGCTAGATACTGGGCAATTTGCCTGGATTTTCTGACCACACTTTATAGCTAGGATTAAAATAAGAATCACCACCGCGGCAGATATATCTATAAACCACTAAATACAAGAGAAAAACATAAAACATGATTTCTGAAGTTTCTACAACTGTTTGCTTGCTTATTAAAGTGGAACTAAACACTAAATAAACTTTTGCACTACTAAACTGTGTATATGCTGCTTTTCTACCACTGTACTGTTCCAAGTAATTTTTGACAACTTTAGTGCAAACTAGGTAAATTTGCAGTTTTCTGGTAAACATCTAAATCTAGTCTGTGCTGCCTTCAGTGTCCTCTGCAATTTCCAGTAGTTGGTGACATCACGGAGGACTGCCCTCATTACAGCCAGGCTGCAGAGGTGGAGTCTGAAGTGTGGATATCTGTTAGACCAATCACACTTGTACCTCTAGACCTGCTCCTCCTCCCTTCCTCACTCTCCCCTTTAGTCCTCCAGGTACTGCCCAGTTTAGCAGCTCTATTTGAAATGTGATTGTGGTTTAGCTGTTTAGTTGCACTTTAAACAGAATGTTTTGTTGTCTTGGCTCTCAGGGTTTTCATGCATGTCTGGCACAGTGTTGCTCACTTGTAGACTCCATGGCGTGTCGGTCAAGCTGCAGCAAAGCAGTGTAATGCCCCCCTAGAGAACCCTCAGACAGGTAGTGTGTCCCGTAGGTGTGCAGGACCTGGCTGTAGGCCCTGTAATCGTAGGTGAGAGGAAGGGAGGCCAGAGCACGCCAAAACCCCTCCGACAGAGTGAGGTATGCAGGGGCCGAATTCGTGAAGTGTCCCAGCACCACTCGGTTCTTCAGGATGATCAGCCTGTAGGCCTGTGCACAGTAACATTTAACAGAGCTGATTGTAAAGGTGTGCTCACTGGCTGCTGTAGCTGGGAGTAGGGCTGAACTGTATGGGAAAAATATTATTGTAATTTTATTAGATTTGCAATTTATATTCAAATAGTAGGACTCTGTTCAAAGTTCATTCAGTTCAGGTCCAGTAGAATTGACTCAAACAGGCCTATAAACTGACAAACTAATACAAGAAACACATTTCAAAAATTTTTGTACAATCTAAACTACAGGGTTAGCAGTTTTTATGCAAAATATGACTTTTTGTAAAAGATTTTGTTGTTTGTGGAGAAAATCATGGTTCAAAAATTGCAGCCTTTGTGATTTGCTAATTGCGTTGCAAATTTAGATCTGATTGCGGTTAATCTTGCAGCCCTAGCTGGTAGTCATGTGATAAGGATTTTGTGATGTCATATTTAATGTGGAGAGTTGTGTATGTGAGGAGACTATCCAGGGACAGGGCACCAGTTCACAAGCAGGTCTACAATCAGATATGAACCAGGCATCTAAGCAGGACTACAGCCAGATATGAACCAGGTGTTTAAGTAGGACTACAGCCAGATATGAACCAGGTGTTTAAGTAGGACTACAGCCAGATATGAACCAGGTGTCTAAGCAGGACATAGTTATATATGAACCAGGTGTCTAAGCAGGACTACAGTCAGTCTAAGCTGTTCCTCGGGCTAGTACCTTGTTTTCGGACAACTCGTGGTGGAAGGTCTCTTTGTAGTTGGTGAACAGAGCGTTGGTCTGGACGTGCCTCATGTAGGACCAGGACGACTCGTAGGACTCATCGCTCTCTTCATTGTTTACTGCCACCTGGACACACATATTCATGCATCAACACATCAAAATAATTCAACAAAACGAGTACCTAAGCCTGGAATTCTACCCACATCTGTCACCATAAGATACACTGATTAATTAATGTTGGGTACTAGGATAATAAGATAGTCTTCATGGAACGGCAGTCAGTTACACAGAAAGGCTTCGATAAGGTGTCTGGAAACAATAGCTTTTTCTCTGTTTTCAGTGTATTGTTTTTTAATGTTTGTTAACGTTACTGGTTGTATTGTTCATGTCTTTTAATCCTTTGTAAAGTGTCCTTGACTGTCAAGAAAGGTGGTGATAAATAAAATGAATTATTATTATTAACAATAGACTAAGTAAAAATACATATAATCACTAGTACAAAGTTTACACTTAACTTTACGACATATATCAAAGCTCATAAAAGTGTATAATATGTATGAGGATGGAGGTGGAGGTGTGATTCGCCCCCTCACCTGCAGGTTGTAGTTGAGCACATTGTGGGGCAGTCTGTAGTGTGTACCTCCCTGTGCACTGTACACTCTTCTGCACTGTCCTCCGAAGCTCTGTGTGTTTATTACAGAGGCTTTCAGCTCTCCGGTCAGTGCGTTGTACCTGTCATAAGACACACAGGACGCGAAGGCAAAATCAACAGGGGTAGGGGTGCAGGACTGTGTAGAATTACTCAACCATGAATCAGTCTAACTACAACTTTGTGTAAGCTAATAATGAAGGAAAGCTGAGTTAATAGCTCTCAAAATCGATTTAGGTTGATATTTCTCCTTGTCACTCATCTGTCTCTCACTCTGACCATACAGAGACTGAGGAGTGGGTCGGTAAAGTGTGTTTGAACATAGAGCACTGACCCTCTGCCAGTGATATCCGAGTTGGGTGGGGTTCGCTGGGTGTCACAGGAGTAGTAGGTGCTCTGACAGCGAGCCTCGTCCAGCCCGTCCTCACAGTCCTGGTCTCCGTTACACAGCAGGGCGGCGCTAATGCACTGGCCTAAAATACGACACAAATTAATGGTGGCATTTCAGTGTGTGTGCAGTAGCTCAGTCATTACCTGAGGAGCAGCGGAAACGCCCTCCACATCCATCCTGTAGGGGGCATTGTTTGCTAGAAGAGCAGGGCTGGACATCGAAGGATGCCCCGGGGCACAGAGCACCTCCGAACTGAGCAAACACCTGGATGCGACGGATGCGCACCTGCACCACACAAATACTCTGTCATATATGGTATGTAGGGATTTTCTACAATTTACCAGAATAACTTACCAGCCCCACATAACAGATCATATAATAAATCATCACATATGGTAAAACAGTAAGATACAATACAGGTTTATGTGATTTAATATGAGACTAAGCTCATGCATTAACTCATGTAGTTCAAAGTAAATGAGCCCCAGGTATCCATGCAAGCTACATCTCATCAACAGATGAAATGTTTCCAAGACCAAAATCTATTTGTTTAACTATGTTCAGGTAATTTCCAAAATTGGCAAGGCAGTTAAAGCACTGGCAAGCAGAATGTTTTCAGAAGGCAGTTTAATCTAACTGCTTTAACACAATCCTCCTTGCCACAACTAAAGTGTGTATGGAGCACTGACCTTAGTACTGGAGCAAGGGTCACACTCTGACCATGGCCCATAGTCGGACCAGCGGCAGTTGACAGGCTGCTCACCTCTGTAAGGCAAAAGCATTTGGAGATTAGAAAACATAAACTGCATACTGAGCTGCACAAACGAACTGCTACTGTACATGAGTTGCTTGAATTGAAACATAGTCTTGGGTAGTTTTAACCAATTTCAATTGACTGCATAGTTGTCTGAAGATTTTTAACTTGAACTAAGGACAAATACTGTGAAAAAGCAGAAAATATGTATTTTACTGTGAATGTTCACATTTATGGAAAATGTATCCAAAAGTGGCTTATGGGACTGAAGGCCTTACTAGCATGAGAATGAATTCAAATCATTTTAGCTAATGTACTGTCTATAGACATTTTTGAACGTATGCAAACAGATGTGTGTCATACCGAGCAGGTGAGAGAAGGAAGAGCCACACGGACAGGACTGCTGCAGAGTCCAGCTGTCAAAGTCATAGCACCAAAACACGCAACAATGAATAGAGAGTGACATAATGCATTAAATAAGTGTTAGGCTACTATAAAGAATGGATTACACATACATAAAAATAGCATAGTGTGTGTATTGTACATTTCATCTTCAACATATAAATCAAAGACCAAACACTGCAGTAGCCTTTTCTTGAGTAGTATTTTTTTACTTCATTGGACGGCCTGTTTCTTTGACTTGAGCTGAGAATCTTATTTTTTAGGAAACAAATCAAAATACAAGTATGACTTTAGCAGCTCCATTCTCTTGACCCTAACTGCTATAAATATTTAAGTAGCATTTAAAAAATGGTTTACTCTTTGGCATCTACAACAGTTAAAGCCTGTTTTAACAGTTAGTTGAGTAATATTTACAGGTAAACATACTTTGAGTAAAATGAATTATTGCAAAGTCATAAAGCCTTTGTAACAATCGTTAAGTTCTGATGTATAAAAAAAATACTGGATTTGTTGTGTTCCTACCTTCATCTTGTTCATCCTAATGCTGTGGGCTTGCTGCATTGCTCTTATAAACCCCAGCTGGGACAGTATTTCACAAGCACAGTGCCCCAGGACTTTTGGAGCTTTCCTCACCCACATGTAGGCTCTGCGTCAGGGACAGAGCCCTCCCATTGTTGCCTCTAGCTCAGACACAACCAGAGCATTGTGCAACAGCAGAGCAGGCTTAGGCACTATGACAAACACTGTGTTCTGCTGACACAAGAGAGAAAAAAAACATTTGCATGGATGGAGACCAGCAGTTGGAGGATTGAGTAATTTGTGTTTTTTTCAGATGAGTCACAGCGTACACGAAACTTTTAGGACTTTTCCTTATCAGATATTAAACAAAGAATATGGACTGTATGTCCTCTGCTGATCATGGGTTGGCCAGAGAGGGCAGCTGAGAAGCCACAGGCCTATTCTAGAAAGTAGTGAGTCTAGTGAGTCCATACCATACAGTCTACTCAATTAAGAATAGGTCTACAGTTACCACAAAATAATTACCAAACTAAAAGTACTAAGCAGTGGTCCAAGAAATGACTCAAGTAAGAGTAAAAGTGTTTGCTCAAGTAACTGCTTGTGAAAGTAACTATCTAGACATCTAAATTGAAGTTATTGTAATTGAAAGTGCAAAACATTTAGGTCCACCACCTGCTTGTCTCCTTGTTATAAGAATTTTTTTTTTTTTTTTTTTTTGAATAATCTGTGAAGTTAGACAGTATGCAGTTTCAACATTGCACTGTTACATCCCACTACAAGTAAAACGTATTTTAAAAATAATTTCTCCTAAAAGCATTATTACTCATTACTAACCCTCAGCAAAAGTAAACGAGTACAGTAAACGCCAAGTTTCGGTCTTTTTGTGATTGTATTTATTTATTTTTCTGCCTGCGAGCAACGTGGAGCGTCACAATTTCTGTGACGTACACCGGAAGTGGTGATGAACATACGCTCATCACGTTTAGCAAAACGAAGGCCGTGTCCCAATTCGCCAAAGTGCCCTTAAATGCAACACGACAAGGGCTGTCCCATTTCATGCACCCGACGAATGGAGTCGAAAATATTGTTGTTGTTTTTTTTTTTAATTAAACGTTATTATTACAAAATCTTGCACAGGTAACAAATAAACAAACATCAAACAACATGGGGACTACAGCTTTTGTAAGGCACAAAAAAGGAGCACACCACATCTAGACCATAAAACCAAAATTAAAACAAAAGGACTTGAGACATTGAACACGAAATTTTCCTGGCACAGACAGATCCAAGCAGCCTCCAGGAGGAGCAGAATAGTTTAAATTCATTCATGAAATGTTGAAAGCGGGGTAGAGTCTCTCCATTTACAACCATGAATATGGTATTTAGCCAATAGGAAAACAATATTCACAGTGTCAATTACATTTCTATCCATATCATTCACAAAATATAAAATACGATTCACATTTAAATTTGGGAAGTTTGTGAATTTGAGTGATAACCACTCTCTAATGTCACACCAGAATTTCTTGGACACAAGACAAGTAAAAAAGAGATGCTCTATGGTTTCTTCAGGGAAATCGCAAAAGGCACAGCCTGACTTCTCAAATTTGAACTGCTTGTTAAGAAAATTGGTCACTGGATAAACTTTATGAAAAAATTTGAATTGTGCTTCTTTTATTTTAGGTGGAATTGGCAATTTAACGCAATTTGAAAATGCCTTTTCCGGCATGTTGTTTTTATTATAATCATGGAAAAGTACGGACTTGAATGCATCTGTAATAAATTTGTTGTTACACGCTTTCTCTAACAATTTGAGATGATCGATTTTTAAGCATGTAGAGATGATTTAACATTGGAATGAACAATGGTGTTTTGGATCAGCTGTATTAATGCTGTTGGAATAGCTTTACAAATTTTGTGATATTCTCCGTTTGTACAAGCAAAACTGAATCGGTCAATAAAACACATATAATCCAGTAACACCCCATTACAGTCCATTAAATCAGTTACAAACAGAATTCAATTTTTAACCCAATTAGGCTTGCATATTGATTTCCTGTTGATTAATATTGACCTGTTGTTCCATAGGACCGACTCGTGTGGAGTGAAATTATGTGTAAATATCATTTTCCAATAACGTGATATTTGACTGTGATACTTTGACAGAGCAAATGGAATCTTGGTTATTTCGAAGTCACACCTCAACAAGAAATCTAGACCACCAAATTTATCAAAAATGGCCCTTGGAATGTGAAACCACATGGAATTGGGTGTAGTCCAGCATGTCAAGGATCAATCTAGTGTGGAAATGTATATCCCTCCCCTTTATAAAAGCAGATTGACACTCGCTAATAATAGCCCAGTGCTTAAACAATTGGCAAAAATAAGAGCCAATAATTTGTAGTCTGTACACAAAAGGGTTATGGGTCGCCAATTTTCAATAGAAAGAGGATCTTTGTTGGCTTTATTAATCAGGGAATGAGACCACGCTTCATGGTGGGAAAGAGATTATGTTTTGCAATAATTTCACCAAGGGCTTCAGATAAAACAGTTCCAAAAAAAATATAAGATTCAACAGTTAAACCATCTAAACCAGGTGACCTGCCTTTAGCCATTTGATGAATTGCTTTATCCAACTCTTCTATAATTAGATCATCGTCCATGTCACTTTTAAAGTCATCATTAATTTTTTTTCTAAAAAAATGAAGTGATTCAGTTTGCTTCTGAGCAGTTAGAACTATATAATTTACTATACAATTTGTGTATTGCCCTATTAATTTCATTTAAGTCATCAGTTATTACACCTTTAATGTTTAATTTGGAAATTCTCTTTTTAGATTGCCTATGTTTCTCAAGACTAAAAAAATATTAAGAATTCTTCTCACCCTCCTCAATCCATCGAACTTGAGAACGAACAAAGGCACCTCGAGCTTTTTTCATGAAAAGATTGTCTAGTTGGCTTTTAAGGGCGTCTAATTGGACTCTTTCTTCGTTAGATAACACTGCTTTGGAACATAAGTTATTAATAGAGGTAACAATTTCATTCTGTTGAGCTCTTTTTTGTTGCACAGAGAACCAATTGTAATAGCTTTTTCTCTAACTTTGAATTTGAACCATTCCCACTTGTTTAGAGGTGTGGAGTCTAGAGAAGTTATTTCAGCAATAAGATTTCGGTACAAAAGTTTTTGTTAAGCAAAAGATTACTGTTAAATTTCCAAACTAAGGTTGGTGGAGATTTGTTATTATTTACCATAATAGTAAGAGTCAACGCACAGTGGTCTGTTAGAGAAGAGGCAGAGATTTGACATTGTGATATATTATTAACCCAATTGTAAGGAATGAGCCAGTAATCCAGCCTAGAGCACTGACCGTTGTTGGCTGCATTAAACCAGGTGTAATGCCTTTTACTATTGTTTCTTAATCTCCAGCAGTCAACTAAATTTGTGTTAGAAACCAGGGCAGCGAAAAGTGTCATCAAAGGAGTTATACTGCCCTCTAGAGGGAAGGCGGTCCACTGCATTGTCTGGAATCAAATTGAAGTCTCCACCTAAAATAATCTCATCACAAAAATATAACAGCCTCCATTGGTTAATCTTCCTGCATAGATCTGCATAAAATGTCTTGTTGAGGGCTTTGTTGTCATAACCATAAACAAGATAAGATAAATTTAATATTATCAATTTCTACCACAACCATTAGCCAATGTCCATCTGTGTCACTTTTATGATCCAATATTTAACCTTGAAACTTATAAAATAAAATCATGGCCCCAGCTGAATGAGACGTCCCGTGACTGAAATAAACCCACTGAAATAAGTCCCCCCATTGAAGTTTCCAAAACTGCGCGTCCTCTGTTTCGGAATGAGTCTCTTGCAAAAAAAATACAATTTACCTTCTGCTCTTTACAAAAAAGAAAAATTGCCTTACGTTTTGTGTTGTTTTTCAGTCCCCTTGCATTTAACGACATTAAGGATAACATAAACAATAAGTCAAAACGTTCAAGTGGGCAAATATAACAGGAAGGATGCGCAGGAATGAGTAACCATACTAGCCACTAACTTTGTGGTATAGTGCAAAAGCCCATATAGGTGAGAACTGTGGTATAGGCAAAAGCCCATATAGGTGAGAACAGACCTTTATAATAATATTGAGATTAATAAAAGTTAATCAGGGTTCACTCTTTTGTTGTCGATCAGCGCATAGCCCTCCTTCAGGTACGCGCGCTTCCCTCTCCTCCGGGCTTCTCGAACCAGCGGCCACACCTTAGCACGCGCGGCGCGGTCCTCTTTGGAAAAATCTATCTTGAGGCTGATGTGAAGATCCTTGCAAACCTTGACGTCCTTCGATTTCTTCCAGACTTCATCTCGCACAGTTCGCATTCCAAACTGAATGATGATAGCTCTGGGAGCACCGTTAGAGGGGGCGGCCGTCTCCTTTCTTCCAAGCCGGTGCACGGTGTCTACAGTGTCACGCAGCCGATCCACAAACAGAGGGACAACCCGCGTCAGGATCCCTATCACCGTCTTCCGCACATTTTTGCCGTCCTTCTCTGGTAAACCAGCCAAATGCAGATTCCATCTCCTCTTGTAGCGGGAATGTTCATCACAAGCACTCCGCAAGGTTGGATTCTCTCTTTTAAGTAGCTTGACCTCAGACTGAAGCTCCAAAAGTTCCTTTTTGTTCTTCTCAATAGCGGCTGTGTTTTCTTCAGTGTTTGGAAACATTGTTGTTGACATTGTTTGGAAAAAGCCAATAGAGCATTTATACACATTTGCGAGCTGAACGCAATGATATGCAAATCATGGCGCTATCTCCCAAAATGGCTCTTTAGCTCCCTCTCAAAATTTGATTTTCAAAAATTAATATACAACAATTGAGGTGTCGTGGATATGTGAAAAAAATCACAGGGGCCTTATTTGTGATGGGGCACAATGTGAGTCACATGACTGTAGCTTTTATGGTTTAGGAGAAAAATAATGGGTGGAAAAAAAATTCCATTCTTCTTATTATTAATATATGTACTGGATTGAAGCCATTTTTGACCCCCTGAACGTTAACGAAAAGTAAATTGAATTAATTTGAATTTTTTACACCGTGGATTTTCATTCAAGAAATTGCAAATTGATCAAAATGAACTAGACCCATGTGGGATTATAGGCTACTCTTTGGATTTTTGCTAAATTATAAATTGTGGGTGTGGCCAACATGCAAACAAAAATGCAGTTTTTTCAAGTACTCAATTGTGTGTAACTCAGACATGCAGTGCTGCCCGGCATTAATATACATTTTGTCCAAAACAATGATCTGAATGCATTGATATACAATTTACATAGATGAGACATGACATTTCTCCACAGCGCCCCCTTGAAATTTTGAATGGGACCCGTGTTGCCATGGCAATGTCCAACATTAGTCATAGAAATACATGGGTCTTGGTTAATTGGGGTGAAAAAAATTACTGTCAGACCATTAAAATTTAGTACACATATTCCACACATCATACTGAACAAAAAAGCCAATGAAGACATACCTCTATTTCCAATCGTGCAGGCGTGACAATGTCAGATATAGTCTCATTGGAATGAATGGAGTAGTATTAGATAGACGCTGATTTTGAGGGGAGGGGCGATGTAAGCGGGGATGAGAGGCACAAACTTCATGGCGGCATGTACCCCACGGTCGCAAGGGGT
>KN477543.1:0-15273 GCA_000787095.1 Periophthalmodon schlosseri
AGATGGAGGAAAAGGAGATTATTAGAAGGTCAAATAGTGAATACGCTTCGCCTTTAGTGCTTGTATGGAAAAAAAAAAATGGAGACCTTCGTATTTGCACTGATTTTCGCTGGCTGAACAAAAGGACACTCAAGGATGCTCATTCTCTCCCCCATCAATCTGATTGCTTGGCAGCACTTGGAGGCAACTGTCTTTTTAGCACCATGGATTTAACATCTGGCTTCTATAATATGCCGCTCCAAGAGGAAGACAGAAAGTATTCGGCCTTTACCACTCCAATGGGCCTATGTGAATACAATCGCCTCCCACAAGGTCTCTGCAATAGTCCCGGTAGCTTTATACGTATGAGGACCAGTATTTTTGGAGATCAGAACTATCTAATTCTTCTGTGCTATTTAGATGATATCTTAGTCTTTGCACCAGATGAACACACTGCACTCAGACGCCTTGAAATGGTATTTAGCAGACTGCGTAGCCATAACTTAAAGCTGTCACCCAAAAAGTGCTTTTTCTTGCGGAGGTCTGTAAAGTTTTTGGGCCATGTCATTGATGAACATGGCGTCTCGACAGACCCTAGTAAGGTTGACAGTATCTCTAACATGTCCTGTGCTGATTTGATGGAGCCAGATGGTGTGACTCCTTCCCCTAAACGGCTGAGGTCATTCTTAGGAATGGTGAATTACTATCAGCATTTTGTACTCTTCCAAAGCCAAGCCCCTGTTCGATCTCCTGAAAGCCGAGAAAAAGAAAGGAAAGAATAAATCCAAACTCCAATACAGAAAGCTGTCCGCCTCTGATTGGTCTAGTGTCCATGTCCATGCATTTGAAAAGCTCAAAGGCTGTCTGTTGAACGCGGTGGTCCTAGCCCACCCTGATTTCTCCCGCCCCTTTGTGTTGTCTACCGATGCCTCTTTGGATGGTATAGGCGCAGTTCTGTCTCAAGTTAGAGAGAGTAAGTCACGTGCAAGACCCATAGCTTTTGCGAGCAAGTCACTGTCTCAATCTCAGAAGAACTGAGTTTTTAGCCTTAAAATGGGCCGTGTGTGACAAGTTTAGTCATTGGCTTAAAGGTCACACATTTTCAGTTTGGACAGATAACAATCCCTTGACTCACATAATGACTAAGCCAAAACTTGACTGCTGGGAACAACATTGGGTAGCTAAACTTGCCAGTTATAACTTTGACATGTTATTTTATGTTGAGAGGTGTCGGAGGCCTACGAGGAGAGAGAGAGCGAACGAGCCTGTCACTGTGATGAAGTACCTCAAACACTGGAAAAAAACTCTCTGTTAGCAGTGGTGTCCTATACAGAGTTTCAAGGGACCTCAAAACAAAGTCAAAACGCCATCAATATGTTGTTCCAGATTCCCTCAAAGCTGAGGTACTGCGTGGTATACACGGTGAGGCAGGTCACCAAGCCCAGTCACGTAGCCTTGGTCTGACCCGCCAGAGGTTTTTTTGGTTGACTTTAGGCAGAGATGTGAGGGACTATGTCCATAAGTGCCAACGCTGTATTGTTAGTAAGACAGCTGACCCTGAAGGCAGAGCTCCTTTAGAAAGCATTGTCACATCTAGACCACTTGAGCTTGTGTGTATACATTTCTGGTCTGCTGAAGATTCTTGAAATAAGTCAGTTGATGTGCTTGTCATTACAGACCATTTTACTTGTATGGCACAGGCCTTCCCCTGTAAAGACCAGACAGCCAAACAGGTTGCAAAGGTCCTCTGGAACAAATACTTTTGTGTGTTCGGGTTCCCAGAGAGAATCCACAGCGATCAGGGACCTAATTTTGAGAGCCATCTGATCAGTGAGTTGCTAACCGTTTCAGGTGTCAGAAAGTCTCACACTACGCCGTATCACCCCATGGGTAATGGTTCGGTATAGCGCTTTAACAGAACCCTGGGTGGTATGATTCGTGCGTTGTCCCCTGAAGCCAAAGCTGAATGGCCTCGTAGGTTGCAAACACTGACCTTTGCATACAATTGTACTTCTCATGAGACCACGGGTTTTCCCCCATTTTATCTTATGTTTGGTCGTGTTCCCCGTTTGCCAGTTGACGTCTTGTTTTGTTCTGTCCTGCTTGATTCTGCTGTGTCTGGCTATAAATATGTTGAGTCTCTTGTCAGCGACCTAAAGGAAGCAATGGTGGTTGCCCAAGAACATGTCAAAAAGGAACAACATAGGCACGCTCTTCTCTACAACAGAAGAGTGAAAGGATCGAATATCGAAATTGGGGAACAAGTACTGCTTGCAAACAAAAAGGAGAGAGGCAAAAGGAAACTCGCAGATAAATGGGAGTCGACAGTCTACACAGTAATGCATGTCAATCACAAAACTCATACTTACAAAATCCGTGACAACAGCTCTGGGATTGTCCACAGAAACCTCTTAATGTCAGTTGACTTCCTCCCAGTTGAGCTCTATGGTGCCTCAGACAACGATTCGACTCTCGCTAGTGGCTGCTCTATTCCTAGTGCTGATGGAACTGAGTCAGGTTGTGAATGTGAACACGAGTCTGTCCAAGACCCCTCTGAGACAGCGGACTCCGAGAGACGAACTGTAAAGTGGGTCACGCAGTTGACTAAGCCAGACCTGCCTCAAGTCAATGTTTCTGACATTGTGACCTCTGTTCCCCATGACACTGAACAGCCCCCTGAGAACAGTCCAAGCCATCCGGACCGTGACTCTAGACTTGTGACTGATGTGACTTCTACTGCTAGAACGAGACTGTCTGACTCTAGTTTTGATGTCCGGACTCTTCAGGCTGAACCTACTGTAAACCAGTCCCACATACGCACTAGACTTGGTTGCTTGGTTAAACCTGTGAACATACTTATTCAGACTATGTCACGTCAAGATGTTATTCCAGACACTTTTAGTGTAAAAGATGTTTGCAAATCTGTGTTTCAGACCCTTTCTAGTTAGATTTTGAGTGAACATATCTGCTGTTTTGGGTTTTGACAGTTCAGTTATACTGTTATTAGGTTGTTGTTGTTGTTTTTTTACCACTGTTATGTGAGCCGGTGCAGTTTAGTTTGTGATAAGTAAAGGGTCTTGTGGGGTGTACAAGGCACCCTGCTGCCAGTAGTTCGGTTGAGGGTTTAGTACCCCCCTCATTCCACTCCATCCTCCTGGGATACTGTATAGTTGGCTTTCCGCTGTGTGGCCCCTTGGTGTTGTGTTGTTTTTTTTGCCCTCGATGAGGCATTCTTTGTACCAGTGGCTCAAAATTGCTAAAATTCAGTGGGGGTGGATGTAATGGCATTATGGTATTATGGCAAAATGCACTCATTACTATTTCCTGTTGTGGATTATGTTTCGTTTGAATTTATATATACATTTTCTGTGTGCCCCTTGGTGTTGTGTTGTTTTTTTTGCCCTCGATGAGGCATTCTTTGTACCAGTGGCTCAAAATTGCTAAAATTCAGTGGGGGTGGATGTAATGGCATTATGGTATTATGGCAAAATGCACTCATTACTATTTCCTGTTGTGGATTATGTTTCGTTTGAATTTATATATACATTTTATCATTTTGGCATTTTATTTTGAAAAACCGGAAGTGCGCATTTCTCCTGTGTATTTTATTTTGGTAGTTTCACTTCCCCTCTTAGTAGCACGTAGGAGACTGCAGAGGGAGCCAGTGAGCCTGATATGTGCGAAAACATATTAATTGTTTTTTGTATGTTTGTCGCAGGAGTAAAACTGAGTGACTCCACCGTTTGTCCTGATGGAAGGTCTGCAGCCGTTACATCAGTCACACAGGAGGAGCTCGAAGTAGAGCCGCTGCTCCTCCACGTCGAGAGGAGCTGGCTGAGGTGGCTCGGGCATCTGTTCCGGATGCCTCATGGACGCCTCCCTGGGGAGTTGTTCCAGCATGTCCAACGAGGAGGAGGCCCGGGGAAGACCCAGGACGCTGGAGGGTCTATGTCGCTTGGCTGGCCTGGGAACGCCTTGGGATCCCACCACAGGAGCTGGAGGACGTGTCTGGGATGAGGGAAGTCTGGGAGTCCCTGCTTAGACTGCTGCACCAGAAACCATGGATAAGCCGAAGAAAATGAAGGGATGGATGGATTGCCTAAGTGACTAAAATGTAAGTCCTTGCTGAACATGCCACTGATCATTTCATTAAAAATAACAAATACCATTTAGTCAGTCAAGTGTTTATATTTAATTATATGCACATACAGGACCTTGATGAAAAGCAGATACTTAGTAGTAGTAGTATTAGCTGTAATTGATAAAACAAAGCACCTGTATGCAAAGACTCACGTCTAATAAATGAACATTCATTACATCTTTTTGCAGAACACTCAAGATAATTGTGGCAATAGATTCAATGTCTGGTGAGGGCATGTTTTAATGCTGTAAAATTTCAAATGCCATTAGAAATTACTTCACTTTTGTATAGCCCAGTAATTAAAATATGTACACACAGAGGCAGTTTCTGAATAAACCACATTTATTTCCTTTTCCAAATAACAAAAAGCAGAAAATGTCTTCTTAAGGAAAAGTAAAAATTAACCAATGTACATCTGACTACTCTTCCTGCTGGGTCACCAGGCTGATTGGTGGAGGTGGTAACAAATGCGGGCCTTCCAGTTGTGGTGGCATACCTGCTGGTCTTCCTGAAAATATTGGTATATTGTGCATCACAAGACAGGCACAAATGATTTAGTAGGCTTGTCTGGGCTCTAGTCGAAGATAATTTACGCAAGCAAATCTTCTTTTTAGAACACCATTAGTCCTACGTCCATAGTCCTATGTCCTAGATATGGCTTTTATTTAGAATCTGTGAATCATGTACAGAACCAGGCCATCTGACAGCACAGTTATTTGGAGGTCAGCATTTCCAATCAGTTGAACATTTGTGTTGTGTTGCCCCTTCCTATTTACCAATTCCCAGTCATATTCATGAGGGGCCTGAATATGATCACGCCAATCACATCGGGCACTCTTGCTAATGAAAAGAACTTCCTCTTGGAGTTAGATATTTCCCTTTGATTAACAAGAATGTTTATATAGGTGTTCATCATACTGGAGAGGGCTGATGCCACTGCATGTATCAAACATCCAACAGTAGATTTGATCAATGCTAGTCTGTCAGCAGTCGCTTCATAAAAAGAGCCGCAGGCAAAGAAACGTAGAGCAATCAGGACCTGTTCCTACACAGCTAACGCAAGACTCTTCATGGTTACCTTAGAAGATGAGGACGAAGAACATCACATATATACAAGATGTCATCTTTCCTGAGAATATACCTTGAATAAAGTTCCTCATCATGGCAATGCTTTGGATTTGGATGCTTCACATATTGTTTTGGCCATCTCTGACGATGCTGCACAACATACACCACTGAAGTCTTTTTGCCAATCATGCCTCAACTCAGAGACTTATTTATTTATTTATTTTGCAGGGACAATGTAATCAGACATAATTACAGAACAAAACTTACAGTATAGCAAGTGCTAATTTTCAACTCCCGTCGCTGGTTGAGCTTCACTAACATGCATAAGACTTTTAGACTGGAGTTGTTTGTTATGGAGATTTCCAGCTTTTATTAGGAAAGGCTGTTCAAATGACATTCTACACTGATGGATTTTCCAGTTATTGTTTAAGGTGGCTCTTGTTACCCTGCTGCTGTTTGGTCTCTGAACAAATTATACAACATTTATTTACAGATTATAAAAACATTTGAAAAATAATTTGAGAAAACCCAAATTGCTGACAGATGAGACAGTGATGAAAACACATTGGTTTTCTATCCATCATTTTTATTGCTTGATTGTACAGTGAACTGCTTTGTGGCTGAGGGAGTGAAGGAGCTGCCTTCTGTCATGCAGTATCATATATGGAAAACGAGCATGTGCACACATTCACAAGGCTCTGTCCAGTTTGAAGCACATTGCCATGGAAATAAATTTGGCAATCAGCTGATGGCCTCTCACGTGGCTCATGGAGCGTGTTTGGGATGAATGATGTGCGGTGCATGTGAACAAGACTAAGTGAAATAAACAGAACAAAATCTAGTGCGCACTGGGGTCAGTCCACAGAGCACATTAACATGTTTGTGGAAACGACCTTAGAGGGTGGGACCTACTATCAAGCCCTGTTTAGAATTTTAGTGGTCCAGGACAGTTGTCAGTTTTCAGATATTGTTTTGGGCATTATCAGAGCTCCCAGGCTTTGCATGGATGGAGGGAATCAATTGACTCCACAGAGCCACTGAATTTATCTAGATCAGACATATGCCTAACCCTGACACCCTTGGCACCATCCAGGGCCCCACCCAGCACTTTAACCAGGGACCCAGCTAGGGCACCAGCCAAGTTCAAGTTATGGAACAAATTGCCCTCACAGAAGAAGAAGGGGCTGTCCTCATACCTGAGGAAGGTCAGTAGGACCGAAACGTCGTGTGAATAAAGCAAACCAAGAGTGAAACAGTGTGCGGGAGTTTTTCTTAACCTCACAGAAGAAAAAAAATAAAACTCACTTTGCTCAGACAGGAGAAGATGAAATTAAAAATCAAGTTGCTTGAAACGCAGTTGAACAATTAACAATTAATTTGGTGTGACTGTGTGAGTATGTTTTTAGATGCAGTTTTTGTTTATTAATAAGTAAATCTCTTGATTAAATACTGGAGTAAAATGTTTAATTTGTGACGAAAGGTATAGAGGTATAGAGTAAAGTTAATTAGGCAATTGCCATTAAATACAAAATCAGTCTACATGTGGTGTATTCCACCATTGTATATTGACAAATAATACACCAAATGGTACAAGATGTTTTATAATAGGCATACTTCTCATTGAGCCTTGGTTAAAACTTTAAATCAAACTTTAAAGTTTCACTTTAAAATAGATTTTCTCTTCAGGAAAAAAAATACAATTTGCTGAAAATATAGTTTTATTGTGAGAAGTCAGAGGGAAATTTCATCATTTTTCAGTATCAATAATTGTACCTTTTCAAACACGAGATTAGCCTCAAATCCACATCTGAGGTGGGATTACTATAATTCTGATTTTCAGGATCACAATGATCCAGATTTTGCTCTAAAGTTATGAAATACCCAACAGGGCAAGACATCCAAATCAAGGGAAGGACAGGATTTACAAATCTGGATTTGAATTTTGTGGCTCAAATCTGGTTTGAAATGCCCAATTCCGGATTCAAATCCAATCCACCTTGATTAATCCTTGTGGATTATGTTTGAAATACTGGTCTCAGGAGTGACATCAGCCTGCCACTGATATTAACGTTCTGAAATAAATACATACATTTTGATGTTTGTAGATGGTGCAGACAGATGGTTGTTGTTTTTATGTTTACATTTTACATTTGGCAAGTAATACTAGTCAATGTCTAACTCCCAGCTCTAGTTTGTAAAGTTTGCTAATGTATGTAGGATTTGTGGTGCTTGATGAAATAAAACTAATATTTTACTGTCAAATTGTTGTGCCCCACTATATATTTAGTGCATTATTGTCCAACATAATGCTAGATTTAAAGAAATTTGGTTGTAATGTTGTTGAAATTATTTGCAATAATTTGATGTCAGGAAATGGAGGCAAATGCAACAGTTCACTTTTATGGAGCATTATGTGTTCAGTTCATTTTCTCCATACACATTATGGTTTGTAGCCGAATACTACTTTGACATGATTGTGCCGCTGTTCAACTGAACCCTTCCTAACTGCAACGCTCTGTTCTGTCCATTTGTCCTCCCTCTGACCACACTTGGCTGTACTTTCCGTCTGTGCACAGCTCGGTCTCTCTTTGGGCCACAGTTCGTCTCTAGAGTCGTCCTTTGGCACATATGTTGATCTTCAGGGGTGTGGTTGAGACACGAGGAACAGGTCAAGGGTCTTTTGGTTGCTAAGCCAAACACTATCTCTGCCAGTATGCTGTTTTTTTTTTCAAAACATTTATTTTATAGAAGGAGCTATAGGTTTTATTTTTTAAGTTGCACATTTTTAGGCCTGAGTTCCTACAGGGCGCAGGGCCTATTGCTTTCCTAACAACATGGGCTTTGCGTGCAACTTCGTCCTCTCCTTCGCCCCCTGCCTTGACTACAGTATTTGATCAACCCATGCCGTATGCATGGGATATGCAGACTTGTTCTTGCTAACTTGTCATAGTTAGCATTGAGTCAATGGGCACCAGCTTTTAGACATTCAGTTTACAAACATTAGAAGGGTCTGTTTGACCATCTGACCACCAGTTCTGAACCAGGTCTATAACAGGGCAATTCAAAGTCTAAACTAGAGCCAGTAGTATACCAAAACAGAGAAAAAAATGTATAAAATTTTCTCTAAATTAAGCACACACTAGAACTGCAGGTCTGTGAACGAGTGCTGCAGTCATTATGTGCTGTGCCCCTTTTGGTGGCACCACAGATGATTAATGCATCATACTATCACCCCTAGTCTGCCACTAGATATATCACAATTTGTGTGTGAGTATAATTCTAATAATAGCAATAATAATTTAGCACAAATGTTAACAATACCAGCACTTGATTAGAGTAAGACCACACAAAACACAAAACACACAGAGTCTGCATCATTCTCTCTCGGGTCAACACTTAGACCCTGATGCATGCTTTTATCACCAGTCAAACAGACTAGTGTAATGCCTGTAACACTTTGCTTTCTGGTTTTCCCAAAAAGAATTTGCAGTTACTACAAAATTCAGCAGCATGAGTGCTGACTAGGATAAAGTAAGAAAGTACAGTGCATTCATTCATTCATTCATGTTCATTGTGTTTCCTATTTATTCCAGCGTACCTTTTAGAGTCTGGGTTTTATTCATATTTCAATTTTTACTTATTTTATTCTTTTATAATTTTTAAGATCTCCAGTGTTTCTGCATTGGGAGCGGTGGTTGACTGGGCCTGTCCTGTGGGCTTTTGGTGGAGAATTGGTGTTTGGGCCTCATCTCTCTCCTGGGGCCTGTCTCTTGGTGGCTCTCTGATCCTGGTACAGAAAGCATCCTGATGGTGCTTTCTCATCTGGCTCGTCTGCACTCGGCCTCATGTTCATTTGCACTTGGACTCATATATTTTTGTGCGAGACTGTGCATGTGACTATATCTGTGTGTGGGTTGTTGTGGGGTCCATCTTATGTAAAATGCACAGGTGAAGCAACAATTTGAAAGGCCTACTTACATGGCACTGAGACACTTGTTGTGTTAACAGGCAGACCAAACCTTGATGCAGGAGTTATGAAAGTTTCAGCAATAGTATCAAAATGAGCTGCAAATTCCAAAGTGACATCTGCAATAACTGATCCACAGTTGTAAAAGAACTGTGTTAATATATCATCAGTTAAATTAAAACTATTAATTTGGCTCTTTTTAAAAACTGGTGTTTTTCTGTATACATTATCAACGTATGAAACACAAAAGATGTTATAATAGCAAGTGTGTGACTGATCAAACTTCTTGTGTTTTCCTTACCTTCAATGTAACTGTGGCCGCTACATTCTGATAACCTGAGTTGGGATCATTAAGGTCTTCTATGAAAGTGTGTATTAGTGAAAATGAAAGCAGAACTAAAGTTGTGGAAGGCTCAGCTGTAGTGGAGGGGTTGTTGGCTCTGTTATAACATAACTGTTGAACTCAATCATACACAAACTACAAACACAAACATAAAAATTACAGTTTGAGGAATTTCTTACTTAGATGTTGTGTTAATTGTCAAACCAAACTCTCTCTCTCTCTCTCTCTCTCTCTCTCTGGGATGGGTAACATGCAAAGGACCAGTTTTCTGTAAAATACATTTCTACAATAAATTTGACAAATGCAAAGACAAAATGAATGTCAAGGTTGAGAATCTTTCACATAGGACACAACTGTGTAATCAAATTCTATTATTTTTCCATGTGGTGAGTCTGATGTCAGCTTGCTGCTGGTAATAGGTTCATTCAGATAACTGATAATTGTTATGTTGTAGCCTTGAGGTTATACAGATTGTTGATTAATTAGAAGCATCATTAACTGTTTTTCCCAAAGCTAAAAATCTATGTATCCATAATAATGATTATTTTAATTAACCTTTTTGTGTTTTATTTATTTTTTGCAAATTGGAAATAGCCAGAATGTAGAAAAGCATGAGTTTTAATAGTTGGCAAGTTTTGTGAGTTTTCGCCATTGTTCACTGGGTGAAAAATTGGGGGGTTGGTCCCAAGAAAAATAAGAATAATATTCTGATACGAGGGTTTGGATTAGTTTTTCATTTTGAAACACTGGTCACCCTAGTACGACGGAGTATAAGGGTCGCTTAAAAATATTATTATGTGGGCGCTACAAGAATGAAGTTGACATTAAAGTCGTAATTTAATGAGAATAAAGTTGAAGCCAGAAAAAGTCGTAATTTTATGAAAATAAAGTCATAATTTTATGGGAATAAGGTTGTAGCCAAAAAAGTCAACATTTAATGATTTTGGGCTCGAGGCCAAATTAAAATAAACGCAGACTTCAAAAGACTGGAGCTTAGATGAGTTAAAGCTCACATATGCCCATTAAGGATATCAAACTTTGAAATACTGACATTTTACACGTCCCATAAGTTTGGAAGTTATTAGACAGATCTGCACCGCAGTTTAGCTGCCACCTCTCCACTCGTATCTATCACAAACTGTTGTATGAAGTAGGCTACATTTTCTCCCCATGGAGAAAAACCTGCAGAGCGTGGCTCTCCCTGGGGCTCACTGGACACAGGCTGTGCTCCGAGGCACAAACAGGTGGAGGAGGCTCAGCTCATACCCATACTCCGCTCCGCTTAGCTTCTCTACTATTCTAAACATGGGCACTTTGCACACAATCACCGTTCAAAGATGTGCTCATTGTAGATAACTTCAGCCCCTCATTATGGGCTTGTGGAGCCGTGCGCACTGGGCAGCCCCAGTTTGACGCACCCATTATAATGTAGCCTAATCTCTATTGGCACTGCACTGTCCTGTTTCTGTGTCCAGATGGTCACAGTTTAGTCTAATACACAGAGCTGAAGCCGGTTTCAGTCCCTGCTCCCGAATTCTTTATGTGGGATTGACACCGCATACTGTCCTCGCTGTTCCCCAGTACAGGGTCTGGAGCACTGCATACACCCTGTATCTGTGGATGTTCCAGGTACACCTCGTGCAAACACTCCTACACCTGTCGTTGTCCTGCCCAGGAGCGCTAAGCTATTTGCAGAGGCACATGGGGGTCATTTCTGGGGAAATGATTCAACAGTTGTTAATGTTTAAAAGGCCAGCAATATAAAGTTTTACCATCGTATGTAGGCTTTAATTTAATCTTTTAACTCAAATAAGGGCCATTCTCTTGTGGCGAATTGCTCTTGCCCCTAAATCTGCGGGCACTACGAGAATAAAATCGTAACATTTTGACATTAAAGTCGTAATTTTACAAGAATAAAGTCACAATTTTATGAGAATAAAGTTGTAATTTCACGATTACGATTACGCCATTCACCACCACAACAAAGACTGGTCCTTATTTGAGTTAAAAGATTAAATAAAAACCTGCGTACAATAGATGTAGAACTTTATATTGCTGGCCTTTTAAACATTAACAACTGTTGAATCATTTCTTTTGCAGTCTGCGTTCATTTTGATTCGGCGTCGAGCCCTAAATCATTAAATGTCAACTTTATTCTCGTAAAATTATGACTTTATTCTCGTAAAATTATGAATTTACTCTCGTAAAATTACAACTTTTTATCACTTCGACTTTATTCTCATTAAATTACAACTTTAATGTCAAAATGTTACTTTATTCTCATAGTGCTCGAATAATGTATTTTTTAAGTGACCCTTACACTCCGTCGTCCTAGTATTAGTACCTGTACCTGTAAGTACCTGTTTAAAAATGCACTTTAAGAGTAGAAAGTAAAATTATTTTACACAAGTGTTAATTTGTTAATTTAAGTGTAAATGCAGTGATTTTGATAAAAAAAAAAAAAAAAAAGTTCAACAGAAACAATTGAATAGGTTTTTTTCTAGATGATGAATCAACTTCTTAATTTTTTTTAAAATTAATTTTGTGTATTTATTTTTGTTTGCTCAAAGCTGAAGCTTGAACTCGAAAACTTTAGTCAGGATGTTAGTACAAACGTGGTGAAAATAACCACTCAAATCATGTGACAAATACTTTTTTACTTTGCAGCCCAGTTAAAAAATGTAGTGGAATAGAAAGTACAGATACTGCTCTCAGATGTAGTGAAGTAAAAGTAAAAAGTATCCACTGTAAAATGTAGTTAAGTAAAGTACAAATACCTAAGACCTACATTACAAACGGTTTCATGAAGAAGTGATTATGTGTGTTGTCATTTCCAATTTATTTTACACTACAATTACTTAAACCTGTTAAAAGTAAAGTAGATTTAAAGGAGCAATAACCTGCTCGATATGAATCAATGTACAGACATGTTTGTATGGTTATAGTAGCTTTTATACTTGAATATCTTATAATCAGCTGTTCTGCAGATGGCCTATTCTGTGCATAAAAGTGGTAAAATGACACAGCAAACACCCCTTTCCCTAAGAGCATGCAGACTGAAGCTCAAACTTTAGCTTTACAAATTCTGCATTAACCAGCTTTGTGACCCCTTTATCTCTGAGCTCTCTGAGGTTCAGGCTTTGACAAGATAACTCACTGAATTAAATCTTGGCTATGCCCAACCAGCTTCATTGTATACCCCTCTGAACAAAGGCCAGGTGAGGGGAGGGGGAACATGTTTCGCATCTGCCATCTACTAGTTAAAAAAACCGAATCAACTTACAGATGGCAGCTTTAAAGTGTTTGTTCAGGCTCACCTGTGTTCTCTGGTCTTCTGCTGTCAGGCCAAAACTGGCACACAACAGTAATGTAGATAGCATCTAGTGATGATATGTGAGAATACAACTAATTACAAACAGTAGCTTTAAGAAATGTTTTAAACATTTAAAGCCTTTCATATTGAATGCGTGTTTATCTTAAAGCTATGAAAAAAACAAATATACAAATTTCATCACTTTGATTTATGGCAATTTGTGATTAGTCTCAGTGAGAGAAAAGGGGATAATGAGGTATAGCCTATACACGGAGCAGCGTGCACTTGTCAGGTACATAATAGGGTCGAAACATACTGGCTTAACATTAAGTGACGTAGTGCAACTCAAAAGACAATTAAGAATTTCAAACTCAAACCAACTGTAGACTTCACGCACATTCTGTACCAAAGCTATAATTCAAAGCACAAACTTAAAAGCCTCATTATCTTTTCCATCTCATTTTGTACTGTACAAGTTTTCAAATTTTAAAAAGAAAAATACAATTATCCAAGGAAACGTTAGTGGTGTATGGCATAAAACACAGCTGGGTTCTTATGTACTAATAATACAAATATTAAGGGGGACAAAGATGTTGCATCAGAAAAACAAGAACACCCCAGACATAAAATTTAGGTGTGTGCATATTTTATCAAGAGGTGTGTGACATTCTTTGCGTGATAAGCCACCTCAAGACATGCCTTGCACATTCATGCAGCATGCAGGAAGCACATGAACAGATATGGCCAACCAGTTAGCGTTCAGAGATTTAAATCAGGACATTCTACAAAAACGCCTAAAAACAAGAACGTCTAATTTAATTCTAAATTCTTTTGAATACAAAACATTGCTTAACAAATACAAATTGGGAATGGCATTTATTGTATGAACACAATGAAATACAAAACATATTTATTCCAAAATGAACTATAAAAAGAAACTCTACAAGTCTCTCTCAGAATGAGCCCAATAGCTATGGCAGTGAGTTACAACTGGAATGGCAGTGTCTCTGCACATTTGACTACATTTTATTTGTAAAATGGTCAGTAATTGCAGTTTTGTCCCCAGTATCACACTTACATAGTATATGTAAAGACTTTTGTCGTGATCATGCGATGTTCATATTGACCACATGCTGTTCTGGTGATACTCTAACGTGGTGGAAATCCCCTGTGTGGGCCTCCTCTGCCTCTGAACCCTCCTCTATCACCACGAAAATTTGGACGGTTTCTTTCTCTTCCTCTATCACCACCTCTTCCAGTGTTTGGTCCACCACGACCTCCTCTAGGGGCCCCTCCACCTCGGTCTGACTTGAGTTTAGCTGGAGGAGATTTAGGTCGCAGACGTTCAATTTCCTCTGTACAGCCTGAAAGGTTGGAGTTGGGCAAAGCAAAGTAAGAGGCATAAGCCTCTGGATTGAAGTTACTGTTTGTGAGAGTGGGGCCCACAGTTAACCACCCTGAGAGACAAAACAGACGTAAAATTGAAACAGTTTATAGTGGGATACCATTGGATTAACAGAAATAGAAAACAAATAAAAGTAGGGGGATTGGTCTGACCTGGTCTTATAGTAGAGTCTCTTCCAAACAAGTGTAATCTTCTACGTCCCAAACAGAAATGCTCAATGATATGAAATATCTCAACTGGTTTCTCAACGTTCCCCATCTCAGGCTCCTCTGTGATGATCAAGTCAATGTCAACATTGGCATGGATGAAATCCCCATCGGTGCTCCGACGAACTGTACCTTTGATTCCCATTAGGCAGTGTTCCTAAAAAGAGATTATTATCATGGATAGGGTACTTTTTGACTGACTTGTGTTATATTAAGGCCTGCTGCCAATTATTCCATTTGTGAGTAAAATTAGCTACATGTTTGTGTATACCGTACTTTTGTCCTTTGGAACACTGCTTTGGGGTCCAGTGCCTTTGTCTTGCCTGGATTGTTTTTGTTTGTCTTTATCCAACAGATATCTTCACATCGTCTAAAACCCCATTTTCTCAAACACTGAAAAGGTACAGAAAAATAATGTATAGTCTTGGCAGAGTACTGAAATGACTTAAACTGGCTTCAAATGTACACAGGTCTCTTATGATGTGGTTAAAAATAACCTGACCCACTAGGAGAGCAAGTGACGCCCCATTTGTCGCAAGAACAACAAAGAACATAAGGCTGTTATATACCTGACTACAGAATACAAGACCAGTGACTATGTAGCAATGGCGTGTGTGCATGTGTGCATGCGTGCGTGTGTATATAAATATATAGATAAAGGATGCCTGCGTAGGGTACCCGTGACACGGTTTTCATCACTTATGACAGATCTCGGCTGTCAGATGTACACTGAACAAGCAAATTCCTGAGTGAGTGTGTCATTTGAAGTCAGTGAAGACAAAACATTTGACCTATGTATCCTGGGAAACAACAAGCAGCAGAAGTATTATTATTATTTATATATATATATA
>KN477543.1:15287-27916 GCA_000787095.1 Periophthalmodon schlosseri
TAATTATTTATATATATATATATAAAGGCAATTTACCATTCTACCAAGATCTAATCCTTCCCCAGACCCACACCACAGAAAGACAAAGGAGCGAAGAGCTGATATCTCTTCTATCTCCAACTTCATAATCTAAAAAGACAATAAAAAACAGCTTTAGAAAATATTGCTAAGATGGCACAAAATAAATAGACTGTGATTATGCAAAGCATACATCATCCCATGTCCAGAAACGCTCAGTATGGCTGATGCCAGATTCCCTGTAGTATTCTTCTAATGGAGGTTCCAGCAAGATGACATCAAATTTACATTTCAAATCTTGCAAATCAAAGGTCTCTGGGTCAGCCTGGAGGTACCTGCAGGTAGAAACACATACTCTTTAGAGACTTTAGAGTCAGTGATCCAAAGAGTTTTACAGACAGTTACACTGTCACACATTGGAGGAGTGTTGGTAGTTGAAATGAGCTCATCTTTAAGTCGAATCAGCTCTCTCAGTTTCGGGTACTCTTCAAAGCGATCTGCCAAGCCTGCAACAAACAACCTTTTACACAGGCAGGCACACAGATTATGGAATATATTCTGTTGGATAGACTCACCTACGTCCCTGATAAAGTTTTGTGGCCTGTGTCCTGTGTCCACAAAGTGCTGACAGTAGTCATTGTGAGGGTTTAAGCTTTGAGTTCCCTAAAAATTAAGACACAAAAAGATATCTACTGCATAGTCCAATAGAATGTAGTACTAGTACATTTGTGTGTTCATAAAATTTACAGTTTATAGTAAATGGGTGTAAAGTAAAGTAAATAGTATGGAGAATGCATGTGTAGTCTCTAGTCTGAATGCCATCAACATGTAAAAAGATTCAAAGTGAGAATCCTATCACAACGCTTTGCCCATATGATTAAATTCTTGTGAAAACAGGGAATAATGCAAAATCAGTCAAATCAAATCTGTCTTTCCAAAGATTTTTAAATTTAATTATTTCATTAATGTGTTAAAACTTGTTCCCAAACCAACCTTAAGAAAAGTACTAGAGTCCTTGTACACTTCCTCATATGGGTTGCTCTCATCGGGTTGCTGCATCTCCATTTCTTCCTAAAGCAAGTCAAGAAAATATTTACATCTAAAACATAAAAAATGCTATATTTCGGTCTGGTACTGGGATTGCTCGGTTTTCTTATAATCAAGTCAAAGTATATATTAAGCTAACTTTGTGCTCTTCCACATCTTCCTCTGTGTCATCACCCTCAGTCAGTGTCTTCCTCTTTGAAGACAAGGTTGAACTGTCAAACGAAGCCCTGTAAACATTAAGGATAGATTTGTCACACATGAACAGCACAGAGCAAGACTACATTATTACATTAATCAATACTAAATTCCAGGTACTTTCGATAGGCTTTCTTCATTTAATTTACAGCCTGCTTACAGCAGTAATATTATGCAGCATCCCAGTTTGAACCAAATGTAAATATAAATTTTTCCAGTTCCTGTAATTTGCAGTACAAGTATATCAGTACTCTCACACCTTTTCCCAATGCAGAGCTAATTATACAAAACAAAAATTGCAGGGAACTACTCCTGTTAGCAGTCACAACTAATGGAACCTAAATGTCTGCGACGAGTGGGGCAGGTTGTTACAAATAAAAAAATTGAGGTATTACTGCTCTGCCTGTTCCACAGTATAGCATTCAACTTAAACATTTTGCATTTATTAATGCATTTTTGTTGCTCATAAAAAATACCTTGAAGAAATATGCATTCATACAGGCTTGTGTCAACAGACACGATGTGCAATTTGGCCTGGTGGTGTCACCTGTGGATATAGCTATGTTTAATGCCATACTGTAGAACATTGCAGACAAAGCATCTCAGAGACAAGGTGGTTACATATTGTTACAATTGTGGCCATACAGTCTTGTTAAAACCTGCTCTCGTCAGATCTCAGAAGCTAAGCAAGGCCGGGCTTGGTTAGCACTTGGATGGGAGAGCATTGGGAAGACTAGTTGGCCACAGAGGGACAGCAGGGGTAAAATACTGCTGTGGTCTCCTTAGGCAAGACACTTAAGTTGCTTGCTTTTGAGGCATATCTTGTTTTGGGACGACAGTCTTCAACTTTAAGAACTACTAAACACAGTACATATCCCACCTGCATGTTTCTCTGGTCTCCTCTATCTCCTTTTGTTCATCTTTGCTATTAAGAACATCTCCAATTGTGTCTGCACTTTTTGCACCAAGCTGTGAACACAAAATGGCCGGGTCTCGTAAATGGTTTGATGAGAATGATGAGAATCTAGGACCATAGCTATAGCGATTAACATTTCAAAACAAAATGTTACATCTTTTGAATGGGAAAAAGTCCTCAAAATGTTGCACAGAACAGGAAGCTGGAACCTACGATAGAAGCGTGTTGTGTACACTTGCCTGTTGTGCTAAAAGAGACCGCCTACGCTTCTGCTTTTCCCGGATTTCTTGTAGTCGACTGTTCATAGTTGTTTCTATTTAACACAAAACAACACAAGGTACACGTTTCCTTCTCGCGATTAAGTCTGCCTACAATAGCGCCTGAGCTAAAGGACTGATAGCAAACGTTGTAGTCAGATTGAAAACCGATGTTTACCGCAAAAAGTGTAGCATGGGTACGCTTGATATGTATGCGGGGACATCCAGATTACAGAGCGCTTTGAACAGTCCATGCAGATGTCCTTTCATTAGTTCTTTAAAATACAAAAAACAACGTCGTGTTAATTTTGAAGCGCCTCAATTTGTAAGATTGGGCGCTTACAGATGACGTCATATTGAGTCGATATTTATTGACGTAGTGATTCCTGGCTTCAAAAAAACAAAAGGCAAAATGCACTACACATGGGATCTACACATGGGATCAGATGAAAACACTCGAAAATGTGTATGTGTGTGTGTGTGTGTATATATATATATATATATATATATATATGAATGAAAAGCACATAGAAAACCTGCATACTGCCTTACTGAAACGTAAAACTGTGGGTGGTACTCACAATTAATTAATATTGCTAATAATAGTTACATTTCATTTAGTTACACTTTTTTAAAATTTTGTTTTACAACAGTGTGAGCACTAAAACGCACTTTGACCCAATCATGGACCCAAACCAGTGGCCTGAAGTTTAGAATACCCCATCACAATGTACTCGTAACTTCTATGAACATTTTTGTATAAACAAATATGGTATATCATGAACCTAGAGTATACAATCATCATAAATAATAATGTTTAAAATATTTTAATAATTTAAATAATAACTTTTGTGTTTAAAATTAGTCATAAATGTGAGCATGACAACTTACCTCACAATGGGACACATTGTCACAGCTGTCTAAGCCTGTGTTTGAACCCTTATAACTCTGGGTGTACAAGACATAGAGACAGAATGAAAAAAAACAAAATAACTGAGATGTTGCTCTTTCATTGGTATACAATTTACATTTGTGTTGTCTTCGGTTTCAGAAACAGACACAGGAATGAAAAAAATGTGTGACAACATGCCCCAGTCTCCCCACATAGACTACTGTGATTTTGATGCTATAATACTATTGACAGATGCAACTAGGCCAATCAGTGCAATAATGATTTTTTTTTAATTTTTTAATTTTTTTTTTAAAGGTGCATGATGTAAATTATCTGGTGAAAGATCCACCACCTGCTTGTCTCCATGGAGATGTTGGTTTGCCTGGAATGTTCCACAACATGGCATTAACCTTCTATTTACATGGAGACAAGACCAGGCCAAGTTATAGGTAAGATATGTGGAGAAGTGACCCCACTCAAAGCAATAGCAATAAAATCACATGTCATTGATAAATGCAAGACAGATAGGTTTAATGCCATGCTCTGTAACATTCTCAGTAAAGCAATTAGTCTCCAAGGACAAGCAGTCGGCATATTCCCCACCATAAAAGTTACATAGTGCACCTTTAACATAGATTTTTATCCTTCTGAGAAACATTTAATTTGTTTAATGAATAAATACTCTTGCATTGAGCTTTGTTGAACAGCAAAGGAGATTTTAGTCTCCATAAATTATTGACCCTGAAGGAGAGATGGACTCCCCATTTCACCTCCCTCGCCTGCTGTGAACACCAAAATATGAATGAGCTATCCCATTAGGTAGTCGTTACTTGTAGGTCTATTAGTTGTACTTTTGTCAATGATGCGTTGGTAAAGTGGGACAGTGAAATATTGGTAAAGTTATTTGGAGGAATTTGATATGTCTTTGGGCCTATAGAAATTATTATCATCACTCTCTAATAACAAAATAGTATAAATTAAAATGATTTATAAAGGACCAAAAGCTTTAAATTGCATTTTTTTTTTTTTTTTATTCTGCAGGCATGTTTGTTGTTGGTTCAAAGGGGCTAACATAACAGGCACCTGGCAGACTGGCATGATATGGCTGCCTTTAGGTGCCAACAGCCTCTCTGAATACTGCAAATCACACAGGCACACAACAACACAATGTAGGCTGGCTAGTGCTTCTGAGGGGTGAATTGGGTGAACATACTGCTCCCTCACTAGTCCAGCACATAATGCATAAAGAAGCAGGTGGATACAAAAAATTCTTTGTCATGGTTTGATGTCATACTCTTTGAACAACCCTGAAAGTACTTGCTGATGACTGCCTAGGACACACTTTTGTGGTTCCAATGATGATTGTTTACTGGGTGTTTTGTCCCCATATAGACAGAAGAATCAGAGGAACTGGGGAACATACCTGTACATACAGAAAAGTTCCATTGTTCTCTGCATGCATTTTCCCTCTATTTAAACCTGACACTGTTCCTAACCCTATCCCGAACCTTAACCCATTTGAGGAATAAACAAGCATACTGAAAAAATATTTAAAAAATATATCATTACATGAGCAACTATAAATGTAGCTGGGAAACACAGGCTTTCTCCATTATCTAAAGGAGCCTACTGGAGAACATAGGGTTCACCCTGTTATTGTGGCCAAAATGAATACAAATAAATACATTTGTCACTTTTATATTTTATGGACAACAAGTCCAACAAGTCTGTGGTGTTCCACTTTACTAAGAAGGAATAAATCAAATTCTCTATTTTATTTTTATTATGTAACATAGAAATCTGAAGCTTTTCAAAAATGTGTTACATTCAAGACTCTGGCATTTGGGCTGCTATAAAACAAAAAATAACAAAGAAGTAGAAAAGGATGTCCCATTTTCTCTAGGTTACATTTTACATCCTTAATATTGTAGCATAATATTGGCATCAACACCATCATTAAAACAAGACAATAAAATAGTTAAAATATAATAAATGACAATATAACAGATTTATAGCCAACTAAAGAAATTCCGTAGCTACAAGATATAGAGTGAGAGGGACATGCACTGCCAAGGTAATGCAAAGTTAGCAAGTTTCCATTCACATCACAAGACATGTAGGCTTCCTGAACAGGTGAGTCTTCTACATATCTGCATAGTGCTGACCCTGGTCTGTAGCCTGGATCACCTGGTCTACAGTTGTATTGTAGAACATGAGTGGCAGGCAGAGAAGTGCAGGTGTATGAGGTTAGACAGGTGACACACAGAAGGCCTTGTGCTGTTCAGGTGTTTACCTGGCCAGCAAGAACCACACACTTTAACAAAACTTTACACAGACGAGTGGAACTGGAGCCGTATCCTGTCTGAGAGGAGACGTCTTCTACATTTGAGAGACATGTGATATAAATTAGCAACTGTGGTGGGACCGTCTCAAGTTAGCATTTTCACTCTTTATTGTCCGGTTCCAGACCCTTCTGGATTTGATCAGAATGTAGACAGGGATGGCTGGTCAGGCAATTCAGGTGCTGCTTTGGTTCCTGTTCCCAAAGCTCTCATCAGACGTTGGTGTGAGTGCAGTGTGAGTCTATAGTGTGAGCAGGACCTTGGCTCTGCTTTGCAGGAGTGACTCTGGTAAGAAGATTTAACCCTGTGGAGGAAGGACCCTGGGAGTTGAGAAACACTCACTGATCCTGAGACTGACAGTAAAATCAAGGCAGCTGGGACAACTTTTTGGGTCAACTATTTAAATAATAATTCATTATTAATACACAATACATTTTATGGCCAGGGTTACTATTCTTTGGGGTATTTTTGTTTTTACAATAATATGAGAAAAAATATGAGTTTTTTTCTTCAGTCGTGGTATTCAAATACCTGCATTTCAGCATTTCACAATAATTATTGCTGCATTTGCACCTAATGGAAGAAAACATTCTGCATAGGCTAACTATATTTTAGAATAGAATTATGTGAAATGTGCAATAAAATGATATGAAAACACAATAGCAGAATGAAATTTAGAATATCATAATGTAAAATTCACAATAACATCATTTGTTAGTAAGTTTAACTGGACGGTCACAGTAGAAAAATGTAAATTTCACATTAAGCTCTTGTGAATTCACGATAGCTAGGCCTAAATGTGAATTCACACTATAACAACACACAATAACTAGCTAAGTTATTGTGAAATCACAATAAGCTCTTGTGGAACAGTCACAATATAGAGCTGTGACATACTTTCCCATTACCTGATTGTGACCTTTACTGTGAGATCACGGCAAGTAGTAGCCAATAAGTTATAGTGACTTTCCACTGGAAAATTCTGTGTACATTCTCCATAATAAACCTGTAAACCTGTTATCGGGGGTCTATAGAGTAGTGGGCAATGACTACGCGATCTGCCGTCTGTGACTGCAGCTGAGCCAAGAAGACACACAGTTTCATTGATCCCGTTTCTGCTCTATTCCCACACCAGGATTATAGGCTGGAGCCTATGTAGCCTGCGCGGGCACTTGGAGAGGATCGTCCGTTGTCAACTGGGAACTAGAGCTCCAGATCGCTAACATGAATTGGATATTTTTGGCTTGTGCAATGACACTATTACTTGCAAATAGCGGTCCTTGTTTGTGCGGCGGCGTGTCCTCCTTCATCCCTCAGCCCTTTACTGTGTGCGCTCAGAGCCGCGGGAAAGACGCTCTTTATCAGGGAGCCATCGACGTGACGGAGTCCGGAGCGCGGTGCATGAACTGGACCGAGGTGGTCGGCTTTACGGAGCGATATCCGGAGAAGGGCGTAGGAGAACACAACTATTGCCGTAACCCAGATGGCAGGATCCGTCCATGGTGCTTTTTCAGGAACCGTAAAGGCAGAGTGGACTGGGGATACTGTGACTGTAAACAAGGTTTGTTCACCAGTACATTCTGGCCCTATCACAAGCTTTGCCAGTTTGTGACGGGCTCCACCATCTTCACTGGTTTCAGGCGCACCTTCTGTTTTCCAGGTGTGCAGTGTTAATGCAAGTCCTAAGCTAGTAGGTTAACCTATTTTTCCCTGTAAGTGCACCTACAAATGAGAGAGAGAGACTGTTAAGGCATGGTGGTGCTATGAATGTGTTAGAATTAGGCTACACTGTCTACAATGGTTTTCAACCTTTTTTTGTTTCATGTAGACCTACCCTGTCTCACACTCGAGTAGCCTGTCCCTTAACATGTAGGGTGATTATTTAGCCAAGTATGAATCTGTTCAGGCTGCCAGCCAATATGATCCATTTTAAGCCTATAATAGGCTATGTTCTTCTTTTAATGAAAATGATCCTAACACATTATCAATGATGGACAAGAACAATACATTGTCTCACAAAGTACATTATATATTCCAATGCTCTTCAAATGTAGGCTACCTCCTTTAGGCTATTAATCTGAAATAACAGGCCCCCTGATAAGTGCTCACAGACCCCCAGAGTAACGATTTTCCACTGGTTGGTAAACATTGTTCTGTGAAGTCTAAAGAACTATTGTGTTAATGCACTCACTGTAGAAATGTAGGAATCTCAGTGATTTTATCTGACTGCGTGCAGGCTCTGTGCGTCTGCAGGGAGGCTCCAAACTGGATGGCCGAGTGGAGGTGTATATTTCTGGTGTGTGGGGCTCCATATGCAGTTATGACTGGGGGCAAGAAGATGCTTCTGTGGTTTGCAGACAGCTGGGAAAAGGGTAAGAGAGCACATGCACGGCACTTACCTCAAGTCTTTCATGTGTGATCCAAACACCTTTTCGATGTTTTTTCTTTTTTTCCTTTTCCTCTGCATGTATTCTTGTTTCTGCTACATTGTTGCTGATACATGCTGATTACCTGTGTACCCCTTTGTGGTTTGGAAACAATTTCAATAACTTCAATCCTTTAAATGTGCCTGGGGGTGTTCTGTCTGTCTGGTACAAGTGTTGAAACCAATATACGAACTGACACGTGTGCTGACATGAACGCTCACGTGCATATTCAAACAAGAATGAAAGCCGGCCTAAGGAGAAGAGGGCATATGTCCCCTACTTGACAGCTGGTGGCAATGAATTTTAATTTGACTGAACTGACTGGGGCTTTAGTAAAAGAATGCAGTGATTTAATATAGGCCTGTATAATGATCACTTATTATGCAACTGAATACAGTCAGTTATGTATTGTACATTGTAACATTAACACATAATAAACCACATAATTAGAGCTGGGCAGTATGGGAAAAAAAAGTTCATGACGACCTGTTGATAGAAAATCCCCACCCATATCATTGACCACATATTGCATGTGGTTACTTCAATGGTATGACCTGTGGTTACTTTGATGATATGACTTTTTTAGTTCATAACCTTTACTAGGACTTAACCACAATATCTGTTAAAGGTTTTTAGGTGTTGCGCGTGAAGTTCCCATGTCCCGTCCCAGCTTGGCCAAAATCCATTACAGGTCAGTCCATTGCCATGGAGAGGAGCAAGACCTCCTCCAGTGTCCTAGGACTCACTGGAACGGAGGAGAGTGCACAATGGCTGCAGGAGTTACGTGCACACAACAGAAAGGTATAGAAAAAAGAAAAAAGATTACATTACACCTCATTATGAATTAGACAAGTTGTTTTTAGTTGCTGTCTTAAAAATAAATCTAGGTTTGTTTGTTTTTGGTTTTTTTAGAACAAGTCACACTTCCTGTGCGGTTGGTTGGAGGCCATTCATTATCAGAAGGCACAGTGGAGGTTTTTCACGCTGGTCAGTGGGGGTCGATCTGTGACGACCAATGGGATGACAGCGATGCAGAGGTGGTGTGCAGACAACTTGGGTTGAGGTGAAGGACCACAAGTGCTGGATTTATAAGATCTAGAAAAACAAAGAGAACAATAGAGCTAACCAGTAGGCCCATTAAGGCTGAAACTGTAAACAATAGCTGTTTACAGTTTCAGTGTAGTTAGCTTCTCCCTTCAGGTGGATATAAGGCAGTGTCCACCAGTGATCTGACCAGAACTGAAGAAGCGGCTTGGATTAGCAGCGAAACGTCTTCACTCCTACAACTTTTTGTCCAGTTGACAGATTTAACTTTTGCTTTTACGAAAGATCTAGAAAAATACAAAAACATATACATTAATCCAAGGAAATGTGCTTTACAAAAGGGAGCAATAAATGCTGAGTGTATGTGGGTGTCCAGCTTTCTATCTCAGCCTCTGTCTCTACAAGTATGACAAGTATTCTCTCCAACACGGAATGAGCAGGGCGAGCCATAAAGAACATCTGGGTGTTAGACTCTGAATCAGCTCCTTTGTTAGAATTCTAGGGCCACAGAGATGCATATTTAGCAATATTTTACGTGTCTTGTTTTTGTACTTGTGTGCACTGGAGACTAGGGATGGGACAAGATCGCGTGCCTTAAGATCTCGCGAGATATAACTGCCAAGGTTGTGCACACATGCTGAAAATTATCTTGTTACACTGTTTTATTATATTTATTTACATTTGCCTTGGATTAAAAACGGGATATCTTTGCAACACAGTTAAATTAATTAGGCATTTTCAGTTACACTAGAGAAGCAATAGTTCCAAAAAACTGTGTTACAATGACAGCAAATATAATAAAAAAAAAATAAAATGTGAGGGCAAAGTTGTGAACTGCACAATTTATTTATTATGTTTTATATTTCATCTTTTCTTATTCTCTTGGACTCAGTCTCATGCTGTGTTTCGTTCCATCCCTATTAAACAAATACTGAATCATCAATTCTTAAAATTTAAAGTGACTAAAAATAATAATAATAATAATAACAATAATAATATATATATTTTTAAAGTTTTGATGAATTCAGTATATGTTCAGTACCTTCTTTTTTGCAGTGGAGTGGCCAGAGCGTGGAGCCAGGCACGTTTTGGGAAAGGTTCAGGCCCTGTGTGGCTGGATGAGGTTCAGTGCACTGGTAATGAGCTGACTCTGGACCAGTGTCCAAAAAGCGTCTGGGGAGAACATAACTGTGTGCACTTAGAAGATGCCGGTGTCTCCTGTACACCCCTCACAGGTGAGAATTGTACTCAAAACTCATGTACTGTACATAGGCCTGTCACGGTAATTACTTTATCAACTTCCATCTTCCATCTGTCATTCAATATCTAAACGATAGATGATTTATTTTGATTTATTGCATGTGTATTTTCTTTGCACAAGAGAGGAACCTTTTGTTATTTGTTTGTAGTTTGATAAGATTTGAGCTGCAGAGGGCCGAAAAGTATTAAACTATTAAATTGTTATTTATTGGGATATTGTTCGGTAAAAAGCCTGCTTCCAGTCCACGATCCCAAAACTGCAGATGTTTGACAGTGGAAGTTAAGGAGTATTTAAATAAATATAAAATTTATATTTTAATATTTGTGATATTATTTGGTCACATTTTTATATAGCGCTTTTCCACCTTCAAGTCACTCAAAGCGTTTTACATCAAGGAACCATTCACCCATTCACACAACATTCATACAGTGTACACAGACACCGGGGGCGAGGTGGGTTAAGTGTCTTGCCCAAGGACACATCGGCAGTATTCAACTCTGGGAGCTAGAATTGCACTGCCAATGTTTAAGGTGAGAGCTGGATTCAAACTGCCAACCTTCAAATCAGTGGATAAACACTCTATTAACTGAGCTACTGTCGCCCCTGTCATGACATTAAATGTTTTTTTGTTTTTTTTGTTTTTTTTATCTGACATTGCTAATTAATCCACTCTCTGCTTTTGTCTTATTGTTCATCTGCTTGATTTGCAGATGGCGCTGTTCGCTTGGCTGGTGGTGCTGGGAGTTATGAGGGGAGGTTAGAAGTCTTCTACCGTGGCCAGTGGGGAACAGTGTGTGACGATGGATGGACAGACTCTAACACACAGGTAGTGTGTCGACAGCTTGGTTACAGGTAAATATGCTTCAGTATGTCTCTGCTTTTAGTCACTCCAGAGCCAACCTTCATCTTGAATTTGCTTCATTTTTATATTACAGATTTGGAATGACAGTCATTTCTCAAGGGCTTGATGTAAATACTATCCCACGTTTTGGGACAGGGTCAGGTCCCATTCTCTTAGATGATGTGAGCTGTACGGGGAAAGAGCCCAGTCTAATGCTATGCAACAAGCAGGAGTGGCTACGTCATGACTGCACTCACCATGAAGACGTCAGCATTGCTTGCAACCCAGAGCGTCATGGAGAAAACTTTCCATCAAGTAAGACACATGTTTGTTTACCTACAACTGTGAAATGATTTATGATTTGATTATTAAATCTCATGATTATCTTTCTTATCTCAGTGATTCCGGACATAGATATCACTTTTAATTTGTTTTTGTAACACTAGATGTTTACCCACATCAAGATCACAGTCCTGCCATTTCCCCAGCTATTTTTAGACCAAGACACCAGTAAAGTTGTTTGTGTGTAGATAGATGTAGTCGAATAAGTACTAGGCTGATTTTGTCCTCTAATGCCTACATTATTCCTTCCACAATACTATGATACTAGGATTACTATGGTTTCAGTACACTTTCAGTCTTTTTTCATCATGTTTTTAGCATGGCATGGCCAAAATAATAGCGATTAACGATTATATCAGGATAATTATTAAAGGTGCTGACAGTTTAAAAATGTTTTGGACATGAATAATTATAATTTTATAAGAATAAGTTCCATATTTAAACAGCTTATAATTGTACTTTGGTATCAGTGAAAACAACTACGATCTGGTATACATCTATTTTCAATACCCGTTAACAAAACTAGTGTTCTTTGAGAGGAGGCTCAGTTAATTGTTTATAAAAAGTTGAAGGGGGCATTTCCTGCATTAAGAACGCTAACATTGAAATAAACATTCCCACAATCTACTTTTGTTGTAAGCTATTTATTATGGAACGAATGGTAAAACTTCCTCAGATCACAGCCATAAAAGCATTGTCAGCTATGTGTAACCTCTTTCTGTCTGACCGATGAAAAAAATCAAATGTATTTCAGTCTATTTGGCACAGTAGTAAAATTATATTCAAAAGTGTCACATGGAAAATGAACATGTACTTTAGTTTCCGCACATGATGGCTTTATTGACTCGAAAGGAGCATATGGAAGGCAGTGAAATGAAGCATTTCAGGTTCTGTTGTGTAAAGAGTCAGGTGGTTGAGCTACTTTCCTTGTTAGAAACCTGAGAGTGTGCACTAACTGAGCATCAAGTTTTATGACAGTGAGAGTAAACTGGAGTCATTATTTCAGAGTGTGTCAGGGTAATGCATTTGTGTAAATGTTTCCAGGAAT
>KN477543.1:27974-39873 GCA_000787095.1 Periophthalmodon schlosseri
GAGAAAGACCAGGGGAAGGCCGGGTGGAGCTGTATCTGTCTGGCCAGTGGGGAACAGTTTGTGATGATGGATGGAGTGACCATGATGCCGAAGTTGTATGTCGTCAGTTGGGCTTCAGGTACATACCAACGTAAATGACTTCTGTGTGTTGTCAAAACACACAGAAGTGCTACCTCCATGTTATTCCAACAGAGTAAAAACATTCATTATACTCATTTATGTGTAGCTTATTTCTTTCTTTGATATACAACAAATCTGAAGTTGGAACTAAGCAAAGAGCTGAGTACAAGTAGTGTTTGATAAGTAGTGCCACACAACAGCCAAAAACTGTGAGATTATAAATACAAACATTAACTCGCATATTGTAGAATGCTGCCTATATGTTATATTTTGAATGTTTTTCAGTATTACGTGTTGCTTAGTTACAGTTTATAGGGGTAATATTACACTTTTTCTGATCTATGTTATAATGTTGTTTCCTCATCAAAAACATACCTGGAGTTGTGTTTTGTTTCATTGACCCATGTTTAACACATAAACCCTGCATATTTAGACTGAGTTCTTCTTTCAAACAGAAAACACTCTGTTCCACCTTGTGATGTCATGTGGTAACACAAGCTCCACTGTGTTTTTAAACTCCATACACCTTCACTAAAATCATTTGGATAATTTCAGTCCTGGAATTACCCATTTCTACAGAACTAAAAATAAAAGGAGCTGTGAAAACTACCTCCTCATGACATCACAAGGTGGAACAGAGCATTTTGAGCTTTGGTGATGTAGACAGACTAAAATTGCAGGATTACTCAAACGTGTGAATGAAACAAAACACAACTCCAGGTATGTTTCTGAGGAGGTAACAACATGATAACATGGCTTAAAGCTCAAAAGAGTCAGTTTTCCATAATATAGGACCTTTAAGTTCAAAAAGTTGGTAATGTGTCTGGATTCTGGTCAGCCCTATTTATTTATTTTTTAGTAACTTAAAATTGTGTCATGAACCCACTTTATGATGGTGCTTGATGTGCTGCCATCTATGTTGATAATAGGGTATTAAATCTAATTTTGCCAGAGCTGAACTAAACATTCAATTAAAGTGCCGGTCCCAAACGCAAATGACACATTCACAGGGACTGTTTTGTCAAATACATCATTGGATCCATTCTGTACTTCATTATCCCCTCCCTCTAAAACCCAAGCTTGTTTTCTAAACAATGGCTTAGAGATGACCAAAGAGAGCCTATCAGTGAAACCAAAACAACAGTCTACATTTATTCTTATGTCACTCTTTAACTTGAATATTTATATAGACGCCCACTTACACAGAGACATGTGTGAGTCAATGTGGGCCACATCTGGAGTGAATGAAAGTCTTTAGCAAAGAGGAGCATGTCTGAGGTGAGCAAAAGCCATGTTAAGATTATCACTCCAGTGGGTGTGGTGAAAAGTCATTACACAGACGTGAGGTTCTAAAGGGTGACCAGAATCAGACACATTACCATTTGCAGGCTCTAAAGGGTGAGAGAGGGGCAGTGCTGACCAGAATCAGACACATTACCATTTGTATCGCAGACACTGACAGAACAGACTATTTTTGAAGAGAACTCAAGCAAATAAATAGTCACAGAGGTAAAGACACACAATTGTTCCATCAAAACTGACACAATTTACTATGAACGTCTTTAAGTTTAGCTGTATGACTTGTACCGTAAGTGTTCCATATTAACTGACAAATGATATCTGTGAAAACACTGGAGTCCCATCAGTCAGCTGGTGACTGATACTGTCTTGCATATTTGAGTGATGTTGTAGTTCTTATAGTACTTCTGCTGTGACCTTCATGTCAGACTTGAGGCTTTGTCCCTAGTGTTGGTTTGCTTGTTATTTGAAGCGCTGCTCTGGGAGGTACTGTCTCAAAGTTACATAGGTCTCAACTGAAAAACACAAGGCTCCCCGTGGATTGTCAGGAAAGACAAGAACTTCTCTCATACTCTCAGAGGAAATGTGAACAAGTGTCTAGTTCCATCCTCAATATAAAGAAAAAGCTTGAGTTTTGATACTAAATACTAATTAAAAGTAGTATACACCTTGTAGTAAGACGCACTGATGTTGTCCTGTTGTTAATAAAAGCCTTATGCTATTTTTAGTGGTGGAAGAAGTACTCAATTTTGTTACTTAAGTAAAAGTACAGATACCAGAGCAAAGAAATACTCAAGTAAAAGTAAAAGTATCACATCAAAAAAATCTACTTAAGTGAAAGCATTTAAGTACCCCTTTAAAATGTACTTAAAGAGTAAAAAGTAAAAGTATTTTGCGCAGGTTTTTATTCATATATTCTCAAACTACAAACGTGTTAAAAATAAACCCTCAGCTTTTTCAGCAGGTCTCAAACAATAATGAAAAATACTTTTACTTTCAGTCCAGTTCAAAAATGTAGTTGAGTAGAAACTACAAATATCTGCTCTCAAATGTAGTGAAGTAAAATTAAAAGTATCCACTGTAAAATGTTCTTACGTAAAGTACAGATACCTACATTTTTTACTTAACTACAGTACTTTACTACTTTTACTTTGTTCCGCTCCACCACTGGCCATTTTCAACATAAATACTGATAGTGGAAACTTCCTGTATCTTCTGCATGTATTACCTAAGTGTCTCTATGTACTTCTGGAACTAAACACATCAGAGACTCATCCTCACTCACCATCTTCACAAAGCCCTGAAAACTCTCCTGTTCAAAACCGCCTTCAAATAACTGCATCTCCTTTTTTCTCTGTTTCTTTCATTTGTGTTTTGTCTTGAACTGTGTGAAGCGTGTTTGACTGTCATGAAACGCTCTATATAAGTGTTATGTATTATTATTATTATTATTGTATTACTATCTTTTTATATCCTCTTTTTATATAAGGCTACATTTATGTCATAGGGAAGCTATTTCTTTGGCCTGTTTTGCCTGAAAGTCTGAAAATGTCAAACAGTTTTAGAAATACATACATAACTCTGTATCCAAGTGGTTCTCATTTTTCATCGTGTTTATTTACCAGTGGAGTTGCGAAAGCGCGTGTTATGGCGTACTTTGGGGAAGGGACTGGCCCCATCCATGTGGACAATGTGAAGTGCAGCGGAGAGGAGCGTACACTAGCAGACTGCATCAAACAGACCCCAGGCACGCATAACTGTCGCCATAGCGAAGATGCAGGGGTCATTTGCAACTACGGGACCCTGCAGCAGGCCTATAAAGAGGTCAAAGGTCAGACTTGAAGAGTTTTTTTTTTTTCTTTTATTAGAAGCTGAAGTCATGCAGGTCTTTTACTATTAAAGTCTGCAGCTGTGTTATATAGTTTGTTTTTTTTTTACTTTTTTATTTTTTTATTTGTTTGTTTGTTTATACCAGGCAGTCACAAGCAACTCATTATGTAATTCCCGCATTGTAGAAGTCCTGTGATTAGACTTATACACACCCACATTTTCATTTACAAAGCTATAATGGCAAAACCTCCCTGATTCAATTCAATTCTCATCATTACCAGACCAGGTCTCAGGAGAGGCTGACCTTAGCAGTACCACAAATCTACACGGAGCAAGGGAAAACTGCTTTTAGATTTTATGCCCCTCATTTATGGAACACTCTCATAAACCAACTAAAGCTAAACAGCGTAATTCCCTTAAGTGAATTTAAACACACTATAGCCATCATCTTTTCAGACCGTTGTAATTGTTTTAGCTGAAGTCTGTGGACCACAGGTTCAGTAAATATTTAAACATTTCACCATGCATTTTATTAATTGTAAATGTGTTATGTTTAACTGTGTACTCAGGACTCCCTTGAAAATGAGATGCAATCTCAATGGGACTTCCTGATGAAATAAAAAATAAGATATCAAGAGATCCAGTTTCTGTAATCATATCAGCGGATTATAATTCATACATACTCACTTCTGCTTTGTTTTTGTATTTATAACATGTCCTGAAGACATTGGATTCTAGAGCTTTCTTTTGATGCACATCACATTCAAAAACAAATCCCATAGTTTTTCACTTACACACAATATGGAGTAAGAGTGACAGTTCAACTTTTGCTTAGACCGTCAAGTTTCAGTGTCTTTTCCATCCTATTCCAGCTTCCTAGTTAGCACATTTAAATGAAATGAAAACTGAAATTATAAGTATTCACTCAACCAAAAGTGATTCATTTTTAGCAGTGGAGTAGTGTTTTCTTTGTGTATAAAACACTTCCAAACATAGTGAAAAATGAATGAGAAACCAAACTCTATGTGACAAATAGGAGAGTGGGTTTGGAGCAGTCCCAGTGTGTACACCGTATGTCCAGATGGTAAAGTGAACAAAGCTATGTTATTACTTCACCCTGTCTGTCACACACACCAGTGCAGTCTCATATCTGTTACTTGCACATGTGTTTTTGTGCTAAATGGACTAAGTCACCATTTCACATTTCCACACACGATACAAAGTTGAACCAAAGCAGATGCATATTAGGTCTCTTGTAGTCTCATATTAGAATGATGCATGACAAACCCTGAAAAAGCTATTAACCTTTACCTAGACATAACACATATTTAAGCATTTACTTAATCAGATTCTTTTTGAATATTTTATAAACACATCACCTGTTAAATGTATGATATAACAATCATCCCTTTCTTTCTGTCTCGGTCAGATCCTGTCAGCTCAATTTGTGGTCTGAAGCTCATACATACACGCCAGCGCAGAATTATTGGAGGAGAGAACTCTTTGAGGTAAACCATGGGATTAATAACACATGAGGACGACCAGTCTGGGCCATATAAATAAGACATAATAGCCAAGTGTACAATGAATATGTAAGGATTTTGTATATGATGAATTCTGACTACCAGACAGAACAGCCGCAGGATATGTTTTACTAGCATTATTCAGCTAGCTCTATGTGTTAGGTGTGCTTTGTTTATCCAAGGCCTTAAGAGTAATCCAATAGTTTATTCAGTAATCGCTGTCACTGTTCACATTCAAGGGGAGGCTGGCCGTGGCAGGCTGCCATCCGTTTGCGAGGATCTCGTGGTGACGGGCGCTTGGTTTGTGGAGCGACTCTAATTGATACATGCTGGGTTCTCACGTCTGCTCACTGCTTCAAAAGGTCAGTCGCACACCAATCTAAAACTGAGGCCATATAAGAAGCATGTGGGAATGTACTTAGCTGATTATGTACTGGTCAATCAGTGATCTGGCACTAGATACGGTGCAGCTGGAAGGAAATCTCTTCTTTTAGATGTTAAGGGTCCACACATGGCGCCATCAGCAGCCGTCACTCACCGGATGCATAGAGCAGACATCTTAAACAAAAGATCATGACTGTTCTGGACATGTCTGTATTTGACATTTTCTCTTGTGTGTTCTGTATATCTGGATTGCATATAACGTATATTCCTACTAGATTCATTTGTTCTAAATACATCTAGCAGGTCATGTAAAGGTTTCTCAGGGTTAAGTCATGCCAAAACAGGTAAACTGCGTTAGGATCTATTTTTGTCTTACTGTGATGCCATAAAAACAACAAAACGTCCTTTAAAATACCAGTCTTTGTTTGAGCTATTTTCTTTGGAAATTACTATGTCCAGAGGTATTTGCATACGTAGAAGTCAGAACACCCTTACACAACAGGCCAGAAACCTGTCATAAACAAAATAGCAAATCTGTAATATCCTCTCTTGCGCTCACACTAGCCTATCATATGACTGGTATTCTTCACGCAAGTAACTTCAGGTCAGTGGTTACATGCCACGGTCTTGAATCTATTTTTACCTTTTGGCTTTACAGCTTTGCGTCAGTAACACAAGTACAGTGCATTTCGATCCCTTTCAACATTTCAACAAGATATGATTATGAGGTTGAATTGTGTAGAACTGATAAGCATCACTCCTTTTTGCGTGTTGGCCTGGTATTTTGAGGTTAGGGAACTTTCTGGACACAATGGCAGAAAGTGGCTTCAAGAAGTTTTCAGACTGGATTTAATGAATTTGATTTTATGATGGTGTAGCATTAGCTCAGTTGTATTCCTAAAATTCTACAATAGAAAATGGAAATATGTACTGTAGATTTACAGGTTCAGACACTACACACTGCTCGTGAAATTGGGTCCAGTCCTCAAGACCTGTCATGATAACAATTTCTGAAGCACAATATATTGGTACAGAGAAATACTGCGATAAACGATAATACTGAAACTACTTTATGCCACTGACACAAAGCAGGATAATCCCAGTAAACCATTTTTAAATAGACTGTTTCATTAAAAGACATGCGCTTTGCAAAAGGGACTAATTCACCCCTTCACAGCTCAAATTTCATCATATTACAATAAAAATACCCAAAATCTCTTCACTTTTGCAAAGAAAAAGTACTCACGACAAATACTGAGCCCCAAAATGTATTGTTCCATCTTTCACATATTTAATGACAAGTCTATATAGTCATTATTGTGACAGGCCTAGCGTCCTCCAATTTCTCATAACTGTCTGTGACTGATCCTTTCCTTTATTAGAGTCCACCTTTGGTAAATTTCACAGATTGTCCCAAATTGTCTGTAAAAGCCTTTAATTCCCGTTGGACACAAATCTCATACAAAACAAATACAACCAAGAGTTAATCATCCAACCAAAGTGATCCAGCCTTAGTGAGTGAGCTCCTCCAGGCTCATGCAGATCGTTGGTTATTCATGACTTAAAGATACTATATTACGCTGTTTTTTTATTCTATGTTATAATGTTGTTTCTTCATCACAAACATACCCAGAGTTGTGTTTTGTTTCATTTAACACACAAATCCTGCATATTTTGCTTCTCTCAAACTGTGGTAATACAGGAATTGCTCCATTGTGTTTTTTAACCCCATAGACCTTCACTAAAATCATTTGGATAATTTCAGTCCTGGAATTGCCAATCTCTACTGAAGTAAAGGGTAGCTGTTATCTTGAAAACTACTGGTTCATGACATCACAAGGTGGAACAGAGCATTTTGAACTTTGGAGATGTAGACAGACTAATAATAAAGGGTTACTCAAACGTGTGAATAAACACGACACAACTCCAAGTATGTTTTTGAGGAGGTAACAGCATTCTAACATGGCTAAAAGCTCACACGAGTGAATTTTGCGTAATATAGGACCTTTAAATGTGTTCTGTCAAATAAATGAACACATAAAGTTATTGATAAGTTGGATAAGTGTTGTTAGATTGGTTAAAATTTTTGTCTGATTTTTAACAGTTGTTCATCTTGATTTTTTAACTTTTCCTTGCAACACTGGAATTTACCCACTGTGGGACAAATAAAGGCTCTTTTTTCATAAATGGAAGTATCTCTTATTTTTCAGGATTATGAAAACCAAATTCATAAGGTACTTTCAATAACTTTACATTCATATTTCTCGTTGATGTGCAGGTATGGAAACAGCACAAAGGAATACAAAGTGCGTGTTGGAGATTACCACTCTCTTGTCCCTGAGGAGTATGAGGAAGAGTATGGTGTAGATCAGATAGTTCTTCATCCCAACTACCACACTTCCAGTAACGACTATGACATAGCCTTAGTCCGCTTATCACCCGGGGCGATGGGCCACGCTCCGGGCGAGTGCGTTTCATTTAATCGCCATGTCCTCCCGGCCTGTTTGCCGCACAGAAAGGAGAGGGTGCTCAAACAGGCGTCCAACTGTCACATCACCGGCTGGGGAGACACAGGTATGTCAGTGCGTATGACTCATTTTGGGTCCTAATTTTGACATTGTTAAAGAAGGCATATTGTGTCTGCTCTATAGTTATAATTTATGACATGCAAGGCATTCCTTTTTTAGGACTCAGCTACTTCCTGTAATTTTGCCCTTTTCTTCTCACCTTTTCGTCACAAACTGCCACTTGAGCGTCGTAACACTATAATACATATTTACCACGGGTGTTATTAGGCCACAAAACAGAGTAATAAGAAAAAAACATGAAAACTGTATGCACTTTAAATAGGCCTCTGTATTTTGGGGTTTTTATCGCTGGGTTTTCAAATGACATCACATATTGTTCAAATGCAGATTTATGTTGTAATATAAGAAGTTAATGGGCCAGTCACTAATAGAAATGATCAGGTTCAACATTTGTGCATTTATATTTTGGATATTTCATGACAAAGTACAGTGTAATCAACAGGGAAAAGTGGCTCTTGCCCCCCATCTGAGAGTATGACATCATCACACTCTACAATCTGAAAACCACCAACAGGCAGCAGATAGCCCATAGTTAAACGTGAATCATGCGGCGAGTTTGTTTGTTTACTTTTGATTGAGATGAGCAGCAACCACAAAGAGTGTGCCAAAGCATACAGTGCGCCCACACGCCTGTTGTTATTTTTGTAACGTAGCCAAAGTCAAATGATTATTTAATTGTTGCAAAGCCTTGTAAAGCATTATATAAGCTAATCCAAATTGTGATTCCCAACATTTTTCTATCTCAAGTACCCCTAAGCTTTGTCTCACACTCTGACCACCCCTTAACACTTGTATGAGTATAAATATGTTTTACTGTAGTAGTATATTGTCAATTATTGCTATTATATTTTCTTGGTTTAGTGATATTGATGTCCAGAATCCTCCAAAACATAATTCTAAGGATGTAACATTTTTTTTATTCAATTTCACCTTCTTAAAACCTTCTCTTGCCAAGTACCCTCTGGCAAGTGCAAGTGTACTCCAAGGATCCCTGTACCCAAAAAAATATTGTTTTGATTTACTGGATAAACACAAAATGACTTAAAGGGCCCATATTACGCTATTTTCTGATCTATGTTATAATGTTTCCTCATCACAAACATACCTGGAATTGTGTTTTGTTTCACACATGTTTAACACACAAACCCTGCATATTTAGGCTGAGTTCTTCTCTCAAACAATCCACCTTGTGATGTCATGCGGTAATACAGGAAGTGCTCCACTGTGATTTTAAACTCCATACACCTTCACTAGAATCGTTTGGGTAATTTCAACCCTGGAATTGCCAATCTCTACTAAACAAAAGGTAAAAGGTTAACTTGAAAACTACTGCTTCATGACATCACAAGGTGGAACAGAGCATTTTGATCTTTGGAGTTGTAGACAGACTAATAATAAAGGGTTACTCAAACGTGTGAATGAAACAAAACACAACTCCAGGTATGTTTCTGAGGAGTTAACAACATTCTAGCATGACTAAAAGCTCACGCAAGTCAATTTTGCGTTTCTGAGGGTTAACAACATTCTAGCATGACTAAAAGCTCACGCAAGTCAATTTTGCATAATATAGGACCTTTAAATGTGTTCTGTCAAATAAATGAATACATAAACTTGTTGATAAGTTGGATAAGTGTTGTTAGATTGGTTAGATATTTTGTCTGATTTTTAATAGTTACTCTGGCAATTTCAAGTGTACCCCAAGGATCCCCGTAACCCTGATTGGTAAACACTTAAAAATAGTGTTTTGATTTACTGGATACACACAAAATTAACCTCAACCCCTTTAACTATCCGAGAAACCCAGACAAGGAAGAAAATATAATTGCTTATGATCAGTTTTCTTTTGTTCTCTGATGCTTGGGAGGTGAATCATCTTCAATCAGCAGTGCTGAAAGGTTTTGAAAGCCCAGAGACAAGAATGTGAAAAATCCAGTTAATGACGTAGTGAAAATGCTCCCCTCTCATTTACAAAGACACGCAGGGAGTTTCACAACTTCTTGGTAAATTGTTGGTAAATGGTCACATTGTTAGATAGTGCTTTTCCACCTCCAAGGCAATCAAAGCGCTTTTGTAAGATGTAGGTAGGCACAGAGGAAAAATATGTTGAAAATAAAGCACAGTAAGTTAAACTGAACCTTTAACTATGTTGTGTTGTGGGAAAAGGCCTTACATTTGTTACATTTATATAGTATGCATGTTACAAGTATATTTAAAACTATAACACAGAGGGTGAACACTTATATAGTAATAACAGTATTAGTAATAACAGAAGTATTAAGTTGTACTGTTTTACTGGGTCATACTTTCAATTTTCAATTTCACATTGTATAGTAAAAGATAAATTTAATTCTGTAAACTGGACAAAAAGTAATTTCAGTGTCCACACTAGTGTCCACCAGCAATCTGACCAGAACTGAAGAAGCGGCTTGGATGAGCAGCATCTTCACTCAAATAACTTTTTGTCCAGTTGACAGAACTGAATTTCTCTCTTACTATGGATCATACCTAGACAACTGAGGGATTACACAGTTAACATTGTATACTTGCTTAATTCTTGAGATACATTTAAGAATAGTTCACCATAAAAGAGTAATATAGCAATTGTTAATAAAACACTCCAGTACATTAAAAAAACGTTGATTTCAAACTCCATTCTTGTCCCTCTCCAGGACGGTCATACTCTAAGACTCTGCAGCAGGCCTCTTTGGAGCTGCTCCCTCGTCGACACTGTCAGCTGCACTTCCATAGCGCCTTCACCAGCCGCATGCTCTGTGCAGGGAGCCCTCACACAGACAGGCGCGTGGACAGTTGCCGTGGAGACAGCGGGGGCCCCTTGGTGTGCGAGCGGCCGGGAGGGGGATGGGTGGTTTATGGGGTCACGTCCTGGGGCTTGGCCTGCAGGACTCAACAGTCGCCAGGCGTCTACACCAAAGTATCTGCCTTCAGCTCCTGGATACGCAAGACCATTGGACAGTCTGACAGGAGAAGGTAATGGAAGATCACAAACGCTGTGGTGGACTTGTTTTTATATGAAAAAGAAGCATGTTTTGCTCATTGACAGCACTTACAATATTAATGTTATGGTTTATGGTATAAATTATATTGTACATTGTTAGAAAAACTGTCATATTTGTGTTTTGTGACTCATTGTGCTGTATAGGTCCTCTTCCGAAATATGTTTTGTTTATTTACATGTAGCACAAGTTTAATATTTTTGCCATATACCATGTGAATGTTAAAAGGGACCACAGTGTCTTAGCTACACAGTACACAAACACAGGATAGGCATACGTCTCATCAGTACTGACACATACCTGAACACTTTATAAGAGTATTTTACAGGTCTTAACTACGGCTCAGGTGCCTTTGTGCTGCTATATGTTTGCAGATAATAACAAAGGACAAAAGTCTTAAAATGAAGCACAACATATTAGTAAGAAGTATTACTGGTTTAATGAGTGTTTTAAGTTTCATGGCTCATATTCAGTGCATTTGAGACAATCTGATATACTTGAATAAAACTTTCACTTTGCTGTAACTTGTTTATTGACTCAACGCTATTATTTATATAACTTAAATAGCTTTTGAATACTGCCACTTATCTCATCTATCCTGAATTGAGGGATGTTCTCACTACAGTAAAAATAAACTCTTAAGTTTTTCATTGTCTGACTGTCTCACACACCCAGCCCAAGCATGTAAGGCACGAGACACCAGAACAGGTAGAGGCTCTCTCTGTATACATTTATGAGATACACGTTTTGTTGCGGTAAATGGTGTTGTATAACCAGAAGAACCTGGAGCAGGAAGGACATACTTCAAATATTTACGCTGAACTATGTTTGTGCCCCTCTTCAGTGTACTAATAAGAGTGCCCTCTTATGGTCATCTACTGTATATGATCTACAGCATTGAATAGGTGTATTTTGGCATATTTAAGGTAAACTGCCTTGTCTGTTATGATGTATTTTGTGTGATCTAAAGCATTTTCAGTTTCCAACACCTTTACTTTTTCATGCAAAGGAACAATCTGGTTGAGCTGGCTTTCAATAATTAATTATTATTATATATTATTACCTTTGTATACATGCAACACTAAGTACTTAAAATTGTTGTATTTATTACTGCAATAATTATATAGATTATATAGTGTAT
>JACM01008642.1:0-20217 GCA_000787095.1 Periophthalmodon schlosseri
TTACTTCGTTACCTTCCACCACTGCTGCTCAATGATGTTTATGTTGACAGCGGGATTCGAAACCGCCAACCTTCACATCAGTGGGCAAATGCTCTACCAACTGAGCAACTGTTGTCCATAACAGATAAAGGACTGTCCACTTCCCTGGCCTCACTTCAGCAGCAGCGCAGAACAACGGGACCCTGACGAGACAGATTTGATACTTACAGCAATGTGAGGGGTTGGGCGATTGTATAGCAAACATGTCCATGCTCTTCCATTCTTACAAGTTCTTTTGACACCATCAAAACAAACCAAATATAAAACGCTGTCATCTTAAATACACAGAAATCCTCACCTTTTTCAAACAACATGCAAAACGGTAGAAAAAAACCCTCATTGGCACACTACTCTAGTTTAACCTTGAAACATTAATTCCTGGTTTGTGGAGGGATTATGGCTGTAAAAACACGCTTTCTGACGACTTAAGCCCGCAAGCTGCTTAGTCATCGGGGTTGGCAGTGTGACAGATCACCCTGACCTCGCATCCTCCCAGTGCAAAAAAAACCCTCACCAAATAATAATATGCACATGCAATATTAGCGGCTGATTAATTGTCTTTTAGCTAATGAAGACAAGATTCATGCCGGCTGCCAAATCCTCCCAGCAGGTGACACGCACTGAATATGCATCCCCTGGTATGCTAATGTGGGGTTTAAACGGGCGAAACTGGAAATAATTAGATGCTGAACTCTATCATATCCTAATGGGGCTGATCAAAACTTTTATTGAATTAACAACAACTTTTTGTCACCTGTCGGATTCTTTTGGGAATTTTTTGAATGAGTGGCAGGTGTCAGAGTCGGTAGGAATTTTTGTGTATTTAAATGGTAAATGCCCTTCCACCTTCAAGTCACTCGAAGCGCTTTACGTCAAGGAACCACTCAGCCATTCGTACGCCAGTGTGTGCAGATAGTGGGGGCGAGGTGGGTTAAGTGTCTTGCCCAAGGGCACAACAACAGCGTCCAGCATTCAACCTTCGGATCAGTGGACAAATGCTCTACCAAGTGAGCTACTGTCGCGCATTTTTCTGCTGCTAGTACTGAGCAATAACACAAGTAGCTCATCGGTTGACATTTTGGTCATTGTAAATACGTATCTAAAACGGCATAATAAAGGAAATGTAATGAATATATGTATTATTTTAAAATTCCAATCATGTTAATCATTCAAATTGGAACTAGGACTGGGATCAACATAGCAGAGGCACCTCAGAGGGAACAAATGCACCCGGAGACATTTTCTTATGGGAACAACAGAGTTACATCTGATATACCAGGTTAAATGGATAAATCAATAATTGTTAACCTGGTTGATTATAAGGCTGTCACTGAAGGTGTTTTTCGTGTTTGCTGAAGGGAATTGAAACCACTATTTCACCTAAAGCCTGGTTTCTACTGCACGATTTTGGCCGTCTGTGATGAAACATTTATAATCGTGGGGAGAATCTTGAACCGTAGCTAAAACTCGTGGGTCTTTAGTCTCAGAGTGAGACTGGGACAAAAATCAAACATGGACTCGTCGTATGACCAGAAACGAGCTGCCAGTGAGATCAAGTCTGTCTGATATTTTGGAGTCTTCTGCAGAGTGAGCGCTCCTCTCACTGCGTCTGCGATCGATCTTTGTGACCAACAGTAAACACAAACACTCCTCAGTAACAGCAGAAGAGCTCGATGTGAACGGGACCATCTCTCCCCTTCCATTTTCTAACTTTTACAAATGCAGAAAGATCACTAGCATGTAGCGCTGGCCTTAGCTGAACCGTACAATTGTGGAGATGTTGCCACACGGAGCTTGGAGCCTGATATTCACTCGTAGCCAAGACATATGGTGTGCACCATCGCAGTGTGTCCGTGTGTTGCCATACGATTTAAATTCCTCACGTTGCGTAATGTGACATGCAACAATCACGTCAAGTCAGATTTATTTATAAAGCACATTTAAAAACAGTGGCCCAAAGAGCTGTACAATGGCGATATGAAGTGCAATCTTAAACAAAACATGCAAAAACACAATAAAATAATACAATACAAATGTCCCGCTCAGCTCGTGTTTAAAGCCAGTGCAAACAAATCAGTTTTCAACAAAGATTTAAAAAATATTTAAAGATCGGGCTGGTCTAATAGACAGAGGAAGATTGTCCCCCCTAGTTTTTAGCCGGGACCTTGGAACATCCAAAATCATCTGATCTGCTGATCTTAACGTTCTACTGGGAACATGGACAGACAGAAGCTCAGAGACAGAGAGGGTCCAACCTATGGAGACATTTAAAAACCATCATCTGAATCTCAAACAATCTTAACAATCGTATCCTGCAAAAAAATCCTGCAGTGGGCACCAGGCTTAACACACAGATAAATGCAGTGGTTTGCTCTTACCATGATAAGACACAGATGACGTAACAATCTTGATTACATCCCTCCACGTAATGGCTTCACTGTGTTTACTGTGAGCAAATCATAACACATTGAAAGGATTCATTTTTCACATCTTTTTTTTGACATTATTATGACAAACATTTGCGTAGAACTATTACGTTTCCTGGTATCCGGTGGCAACAAGGGGGAAAACAGACTTAATTGAAACACAGTGTAATTGCAATACAAAGATGAAATCCATTCAGTTGTCCATATAGACCTTGCAAATCACATAACCGGGTGTTGTTGTTGTGGGGGCGTATTGTTATGTGTTTACACAAGTTAAATATTGATGCTGAGAATGTGTGCGTGCGACGGTTTCGTTCAGCCCTCCCACCCCTTCACTCACTTATGTATGAACAAATATGATTTATTAATTATGCCCCATTCGTTCCAAGCTCCGGTCGCCTTCAAACTTTGTCTACGCAATTTGCCATCCTTGTTTATCAGCTCTGGTTTAGCGGCTCGGAAAACACAATGACGATTTGCAAAGAATGTCAAATGGCGTCAAGGGAGGATTTAATAAAATATGCACAAATTACAAAGTATATAGGGACAATTTTCTCACTTTTCTCATTTCTGGCCTCTCTTCCAGGCTCGTCATTTCTACCCTGATAAGGTCTGAGTTTCTGACAGTCAGCGGGCATATGGAGCGTGCGTGTGCAGTCCTGCCAAACATCTGAGAAAAACACGGGCAAGACGGGTGAACTGTAGCGTAATAAAGTAATCAGAGTGAAATTATCACCCTTAAGTGGCTTTTGGACATCTGTAAGAGATCCAAAACACATGCGTATAACACCTGACAGGGAACAGATGGACTTTGTAAAGCCTTTTTTTTCCCTCTTCCTGCACTTTTAACACTGAGGGAGTTAAAGCTCACTCTCTCAATGCTCACACACGTGTTCAGAGGAAGAGGAAAATGGTTTATGGAACATTAACCAACATCAGTAAAGATGCAATGGGGAAAAAAAGTAAAAAGTAAGTAAGGTGACTATTGGTACTTTGCAGTGACATCATGCTGGGGGTGTTCTACATGAATGCATATGGTGAAATGTTCAGCAGTTACTATGGAGACACAATGCACACATTAGCTAACACACATTAGCGTTAAGTCTGCAAACGCAAGAAAAAATACAAAATGGATTTAAACAACTAACTTTCAAGAGCCTACGATCAATACGAGGTCACGGTCCCGTTTAGCAGTTTGATTTTCAACAAAAGGTGAGACTGACTAATTGAAAAACTGTTATTCTAGCTAGTTTGTGACTGTAAATGAACGTGTGAGAGGCTTGCTTAACAGCACAAATTATCTCACCTGTTGTAGTTTCAGATTGTGTAAAAACACGAAGCCCAGATTCAAATTTAGCAGACCTCCAGACAGAGCAGAGCCTACAGTTAGCTTCACACCCCCAGGGAATGCAAAGTATCAATTACAATGCATGGGTTTAGGCTGATTAAATTAGCTCTGTTGCCATAGTAGCAAAAAATGAAAAATAAAATCTTTTGAATGGTCAGAAGTACTCAAACTGGCATGTAGCAACCAAACGTAATTATTTAATGTAATAATCCCATAATGTAATAACCAGACCATAATGTAATGACCTGAGTGAGCCAATATAATAATGCAACACTTTATTATTTTATTGGCTGGGTATTGTACTATTGGCTCGACAAGGGAAAAATCACGAGTAGTTATATATGGACATAAAAGTACACACTGACAGTGAAAAAAAGAACGAAATATGTGTCCCCAGTTATGGATATTACCCTTCATTTTGTTGCATTAATGTTAGTAAAAGTTATAGCTCTGATTTTTATTTTTTTATTTTTCGGCAATTTATTGTACATAAAACAAAGTAAAGATTGCACTGAGATACCGTATTTTCCGGAGTATAAGTCGCACCGGCCAAAAAATGCATAATGATGAAGAAAAAAACATTTATTTCACATATAAATCACATCTGAGTATAAGTCGCACCCCCGGCCAAACTATGAAAAAAAGTGCGACTTATAGGCCGGAAAATATGGTACATGTTTATGATTATGGTTCAGCAAATATTGATTAATCTGTTTACACCATAGACTGTACAAAGAAGTAACCATGAGTAACATAGCAACCAAAGAGCCAATCTGGAGCAAGGCTGTCGAAGGTAACGCCCCCTTCCCCTGTTGTTAACGCTAGCGGGAACGACCTCGGGGAAAGAAGGTGCCTGATTTGTCTGTTATTAATGTTCATATGTTGATTTACGGACACAATAGAGAAATAAAAACACCAGGATCATGTAGAGGGTTAATACGAACATTATCTATGGTTTACACTGTTTTCGTCTTGTTACACTGATATTATTTCAAACATTGACAATATTTACAACTTTTTTTTTTTATTCTCGAGTGAGCTGTGCCTTTTTCTTTGTGCTAGCTTCAGTGGAGTATCGCTAACACCCTTTCCCTCAAGCCGTGCATCATCCCAGACACTTTACGCTCCCTTAAGAGAATAGCTCTGTCTGACTCTACTCGGGCTAAAAGTGGAGCGAAAGACTTCAAATACGAGTCCAAACGTTCCGGGGCTTTGGAGCAGGCTGCAGACAGTGGAGGGGTGTAGTCTGGCGACGCTCCCGTGCTGTGTACATGCGTCTGTCATAGGTGTCAGCCGGTGTCTGCTCCGTCCTGATGTGATCCGCTCTCTCTCGCGTGTTCTCATTTCACAGGTGGACAAGCACATTAGTCACACCTCAGTCCATCGCCATGACGCCCACCTCGCGCAGCTCGCACACGGAGAGCGCCGCACACGTTGGGTTTCTGTGCTACTTGGGGACATTACTTTGACTTCCATCGATTTCCCTGGAAACAAGTTCTATCTTTGTCTAACCTTAAAGGGCCCATATCGCGCTGTTTTCGGATCTATTTTATAATGTTTCCTCATCACATCATCACCTCATCACCTGGAGTTGTGTTTTGTTTCATTCACACGTTTAACTTCTCTTCAGTTCCACCTTGTGATGTCATGTCGTAATACAGGACGTGGCTCCACTGTTTTAAACTCCACACACCTTCACTAGAATCATTTGGATAAATTCAACCCTGGAATTGCCAATCTCTACTGAACTAAAGGTAAATTGTAGCTGTTACGTGAAAACAGTAGGTTGGTTAACGGAGTGTTTATCAGAAGGTTGATGGTTCAAATCCCACTCTCGACATAAAACGTAGAGCGGTCAGACCCACTGACCCACAGGTTGGCGGAGCGATTCCAGCTCCCACAGATGAATACTGCTGTTGTGTCCTTGGGCAAGACACTTAACCCAACTCGCCCCCAGTGTCTGCGTACGCTGGTGTGTGAATGTGTGTGTGAATGGGTGAGTGGTTCCTTTGTGAAGAGTGGTTTGAAGGTGGAGAAGCGCTATATAAAAATGTGACCATCTACCAAAACTACCTCTTCATGACATCACGAGGTGGTACAGAGCATTTTGAGCTTTGGAGATGTAGACAGATATAGGACCTTTAATATAAGCCCTAAACTTTACCTGTTTAATATCATAACTTGAAATAACGTAGTAATTATCTATTAGGAGACTTTCTTTATACGTTTTTATTCTGTCCTGTTCCTTTGTCTGCATAAAGTGGTAACATGCTGCTCATAAACTGGCTTCACACAGTCACACAGGCCTTTGCTCTACAGAAATACTTATTATAATGATTATTTTTGCTCCACACACTTGTAGTTCTCTGGAGGGTTGACTCTTTTTTTGACCTTCACTATAGAACTTACTGGCTGCTGCAATAGGTTTGGGTTTAACTACAAAGGCAAGATCTGAGATGGACTTCTGACTTTCTTTTGAAGAGTTCATTTGCAAAAACAGATAAGTGCCATTTGATAGAGTCATCGGAGGCTTGTAGTTTACTCTTAGAATAGTAATATTTTCTTAAACACTGCAGAGTTCAGATGAAAGAAGCAAAGAAAGAAGTCACTCACATTTGCATATTGTTTATGTATTTCTGGTATGTGTTTCAAATTAGAATTCATGATATGTAAAATACTGGCAATTAGTAGTAGCAGAACAACGTTATGTAATGAAAACTCCTTCAGCCTTGAAACTAATTTTTATTTTTTTATTTTTCTTTCCATAGACATAATCCAACTCTACATATTACATAAAGGGCCCATATTACGCTGTTTTCTGATCTACTGTATGTTATAATGTTGTTTCCTCATGACATCACAAGGTGGAACAGAGCATTTTGAGCTTTGAAGATGTAGACAGACTGATAAAGTGTTACTCAAACGTGTGTGAATGAAACAAAACAAAACTCCAGGTATGTTTTGATGAGGTAACATTATAACACGGCTCAACGCTCACAAGGTCTGAGGTTCAAGTTCTGATTTTCATTTGAAGAGTTAATTTGCAAAAACGGATAAGTGCCATTTGAAAAAATAATCAGAGGCTTGTAGTTTACTCTTAGTATAGTAATATTTCTAAAAGCCAAAATGTATTTTACTGCTATCAAGATATGATTCCATCCCTTCTTGATAAAATCCACTTCACTTATTGTCACTGATGATATCTGTAGAAGATGGGAGCAAAACGAAAAAACGCTTCTGGGCAATTTTTCAAAATGGAGATATCTGTTTTTGCTATTGAACTCATCATTTGTATTGTCATCTCCAAAAAAGCTCCGCTGAAGTGGACAGAGCAGCAGGAGAGGGTCGGTCTGGGAAGAACATGTCAACAAAAGCAACACGGAGGAAAGCAAAGATTGAGATAAACATTTAGAATTTTCAAATCAAATGCAAAATTCTACTAACAAGAAAGTAATATGCTGTTTTATATTATACACAGGGCCAAGTTTTAATCACATAAACCTTAAAAGCTTCCAGACCACTGCTGTACAAATATTCTCCAACCTTCTCCTAGCTACTTTTGGACCACATCCCAGAATCAGAGTTTTTTTTGTCCTGTTTTAAATATAAATTAGATAAAAATGTCAGTATGTGGCAACCTTCTAATACGAGACATGAATCAAAATGAAACTCTAACTAATATTTCTATGAAGCCCAGAAGCCGTCCCAGTCCGACAGCCTGCGAACGTGGCACCAGTCTACACCCATTAAAACCAGCTCTTCTGTCTCCTCTATCCATTTGTTTTCTTACTCTACCTGGAATCCTAATCACCCACGGCCACCTCCTCGGGGCTACTGTCCCAATTTTAGCCGCTGATGGGCGTTTAACCTCTCCATGATACTCTAAAGACTCTGTAATAACCCTGTAAAGAAACGATCCAACCGGTGTAGCTGCTTCTACCAGGGGAGCAATTTACAACCTTTTTTGACTCACGGCTATTTGTCTGTCTCCAGAGCAGTTTTCATGTTTGTGTATGTGGGCCTATTTAAAACACAGCCAGAGAACAGTTTGCACCCTGGCTGGCATATACAGCGCCATAGTCCATGCCAACAGGTGACCTTCAGTGTAACTTAATTAAAGAAAGTATGAGGCTTCTCGTGCCAGTTTGAAGAGTTTTATGGGGAGTTCATCGGAGTCGGCACAGGTAGTTAAACGCTGCAGAGTTCAGATGAAAGAAGCAGCCAAGTCACCCTCATTTGCATACTGCTTATGCATCCGGGGCCGGGTCACGGGGCAGCAGTCTGAGCAAGGGCTCCCGGACTTCCCTCACCCCAGACACTTCCTCCACTTCCTCCTCCGATGGGACCCCAAGGCCATCTGAGAAACATGGACCCTCCAGCGTGTCCTGCGTCTTCCCCGGAGCCTCCTTCCGGTGGGACATGCCTTGAAACTTTATGAAAACAGATTCCACGTATTTAAATTTTTAGTTTTTCTTTCCATATAAATAATCCTACTCCAAATGTTACTTAAAAAGCCCATATTACGTTATTTTCTCTCTCTATTTATCTCTGTTATGATGTTGTTTCCTCATCACAAACAGACCTGGAGTTGTGTTTTGTTTCATTCACACATGTTTAACACACAAACCCTGCATATTTAGGCTGAGCAGAAAACGCACTGTTCCACCTTATGATGTCATGTGGCAATACAGGAAGTGCTCCACTGTATTTGTAAACTCCATTCACCTTCACTAGAATCATTTTGGGTGATTTCAGCCCTGGAATTCCCAATCTCTACTAGACAAAAGGTAAAAGGAGCTGTTAACTTGAAAACTACCGCTTCATGACATCACGAGGTGGAACAGCGCTTTGGAGATGTAGACAGACTAATAATAAAGTGTTACTCAAACAATGTAGACAGCTAATAATAAAGTGTTACTCAAACATGTGTGAATGAAACAAAATACAACTCCAGGTCTGTTTTTGAGGAGGAAACAACATTATAACATGACTTGAAGCTCACAAGAGTCAATTTGCGTAACATAGGACCTTTAAACTGCATTTGTGGAAAAAGATACGGGAAGAATATCTCTACCTATGTCATCATAACCAAAAATTCCATCTAAAGACAAGATAAAAAGATCAAACTAGGCAAGATTTTTTTAAATAATGCTAACTATGATTTAAAATGTGTCAAATTTCAACCCTATACTTCTTGTTGTTTGTCATCTTTTATAATTTTCTTTTGCATAGCATTTTATTCTGTTCTCATTTGTCCATGTGCTTTGGTCCATTGACTGATCTGGTAGTAGCATCGTTCTCCTGTTGGTATTCAGGCACACTGTAAAGCCCTATGTATCATAATACTATTGACAAGTTACCACAATATATAATCAATGTTCATATATTTAACAGGAGACATGCTGAACCTGTAGAAGCAATCGATACGGGACAATATACCAAACAGTTAAGTACGAGCGTGAAACGGCACACTGGGGTAGTGTTACATGCAGTATTTAGTATCTGCATTGGACTAGAGCAGCAATAGCAATTAGCTGGCTTCAGTTAAATCTCATCGTTCGATTGGATAAAATGTCAGCCAATACGTCTCGAAAATATCAATACCCAGGGGTCCCATTCTGACACCTTTACACGAGAGCCAGCGCACACACGAGATAATTGGGCTGCACCAAAATGTTTTTATCATGAGGATGAAGAGGATGAAGAGGTGTGCGGCGGGGGGCTGCGGGCTGCGTATAAGTGATTAAAGAAGAAAAACAAAGTCTGCACAGTAAGCGCTTATGAGAAATGTGAAAATATACAGTCTGTAAGCATTAAAGTTTATAAAGATTGTACTCAAGTAAGAGTAATGTTACATCAGAATATTACTCAAGTAGAAGTGTAAAGTAGTGGTCCAAGAAATGACTCAACTAAGAGCAAAAAAGTATGTGGGAAAACTACTACTCAAGTGAGAGTAACTTAAAGAGTAACTGTGGGGACATAACATCTGATTTATAATTATATAGCGCACAACATCTGGTAAAGGACAAACACAAACATGAGACTAAACCACATCTGAAGGAGAGGAGCGAGAAACAAATGCAAACAATTTCACATTGTCTGCATAAAGCTTTGTCACTTGTAGACGTAAACCCGCCACACACTACAGGATCATTAGCCTGATTTAGGAGCAACGGACACAGAGGCGCAAGAACTCAGAAAATAATTTAAAGACGACCTCTCGTTGTTAAACTGCAGCATTCTCATCCATATTATCCATTAGAATTTGTCCTCCGCCATAAATGACTAACCTGGCACACGCCAGACTGGCACTTTTAATCCAGTTTGAAGTGTTCTTTAAAAAGTAAAAAGGCGAGAGCAGTTCCTTATGTGTCTGTTTACATAAATCCACACAGCGAGGATCAGGGTGAAGCTGCTGCAGATTATTGATAGTGACTCTAATAATAACACAGTTTTGACTTCATCTTAAGTAGAAGTGCATTGCTCTTATCTTTGGAACACTTTAGAGTCACAAAGACTCAGCTGATGCGAGGTGCGTTCATAGCTTTTAGCTTGTGGTGTGCGGTCCCTTCGCTGCCATATCCCGCTGCAGTCTTTACTCTCGGAGACTTTAAATCTCATACGATTCTCTTTGTGTCTGTGGTCTGCACTTTTTGTTGCACATTTAAAAATATTTAAGACTGAAAAATCATGTAGCGTGTCGCAGGCTTTACTTACAGTGGGAAGAATAAACAAAAGTTTTACTCAAGTAAGAGTACTGTTACTTCAATAAAAATAAATATAGCAGCATTAAAAAAAAAAAAGTATGCTAGAAAAGTACCCGCAGAAGTACTGTTTCCTTAAATAGTAAAGTAAATATAATGACTAAATGTAACGGAGTACGTGGTAGTTTTCCAGTGTTTTAGTGTCTATAATGTTATGATGATTTAGGTCTTTGTTGTTGTATTCTAATGAACTGAAAACCATATCTGTTTATGCCCTTCATTTCTTACAGGTGTAATAAAATAAAACATATTTAATACAGCATAAGTATTTAACTTTGCACATCATTAATGCAAAACCTCCCAAATAAGAACATTTTGTAAATATAAAAAGTCATTTTCAAAATTGTTCCAGTCGTCCCTGGCAGTGTTGATGAGTTTTGTAACGCACCTGATCCACACAATCTGTCTATTTGTGAGAACTTTACATTCATTACAAACAAAACGACCAAACAAAATTGAAAGCAACTTTTTCTTGCTGAAGTTTTTAAATGAGAAAACGGAGAAATTGACCAAATGCTAACAGTGCTTCTTTCTGTTTGTTTCAGCCAATATTTCTAGTCATCATTAATCTGGAGTGCTGCCTGGGCTTAAATAAAAACACAGTCTGTTGGAGCGACCCAGAGCGCGTTAGGGGAGTAGATTCATCAAGCGCTTCATTACAGTTCAAACGAGGTATACAAGTTTTTAGAGGTAACTGTTTGTTGCTTTGTCCTCAAATTACGCAAATATAAAAGTCAAACTGATGCACACATTTGTGACAGTTGGTAAGGACGTTATGGCTGGAAAATAGTGATGGGACTTTCGGCTCTTTTATGGGATCCGAATCTTCTGGATCCATTCCTTTCAAATAGCTGTTCAAAAGACTGGCTCTTTTAGTATTTATTTATATGCCAGAAGCCAATATGAGAACTCATTTTATCTACAAACTGCACACAGCTCTCACTCGTGTCGCCTGCTCTGCTTTTGTACCACAGACTGTATAAAGTCTATATACAGTCTATGTTCTGTACTGATTCTTGTGTTGGTCCAGCGTTAATCTGTGTAAAAATGCATTAAAATGAGAGAGAAAAAGGTCCGGTTCCAACCTTTTACGTTAAGGAACCGTTCAGAAGAGCCGACTCGTTCACAAACATCACATCACCACTGGAAGACAATAACACATTAGCTACAAGTTTCTCTACAGGGACAAAAATGGCACCTTAACAATTGGCCTTATTATAGATCATCATATTTCTGTTTACATAGATAAAACATTACTTCATAATTTTTCATAATTTAATTTTTAATCATTTCTGGCTTCAGTAGTGCTCAACATTTGTGGTGTATATACGGTACATGGTCACATTTTTATACAGCGCTTTTCCACCTTCAAAGCACTTTAAATCATGGAACCACTCACCCGTTCACACACACATTCATACGCAGCAGCGCTTTTCACCTTCAAAGCACTTTAAATCATGGAACCACTCACCCGTTCACACACACATTCATACGCAGACACTGGGGCGAGGTGGGGTAAGTGTCTTGCCCAAGGACACAACAACAGCATTCATCTGTGGGAGCTGGAATCGCACCGCCAACCTGTGGGTCAGTGGATCGGACGACTCTACCGACGATGACGACGACAACATTTACTGAGCTAATGTCGCTTGTGTCGCTCAGTGCAGAACTATGGCAGAATCCAAATGTGCTCTACCTGATTTTTAGTCTTTGGACAACTGCAAACGGTTTAAAATAACCTAAAATAAAATCACTTACGCACTCAGAGCATCCTAATGATTCACAGTGATGAGTTTATAAGCCCTTCGCACATCTCTCAGACGCCACAGTGGCGTTTTGCTGTGACGGTAAAGCTAACAACAACTAACTTCCAACTGCCATGCTAACACGCACTTCCTAACTTATCTGAGAGTAAAACGCTTTCTAATCAGATGCAGACAGCACACAGCAAACTTATTTTGACCCCAAGAGCTGCTTATGTCTGTACTACGGCAAGACAAACGCTGCTCAAATACATGAGGAAAATGTATTCATTGCTGTCCTTAAGCCTCCTGTCGTATTGTTCTATTTTAAAATCTGCCACAAATCAAATGACAGTTCTGGTAGTGTCTCAGATCACACCCTGAGATCTCCCATAAGCCCTAGCAGTACACCACCAGGAGAGAGTGAAACAGAGGTGTAGAAATGGGTGATGTGAGATAACTGCTTTAGAGCTAAGGACGGAAAAGAAATCAGACGTATAGGAACAAGGTAAAACATGTACATTACGCTGAAATAGTCAAAAGTAATATGATTTGTGACTACATATTTAAACGGGACACATTTTAACATCATTTTTGACACTCTTTTTCAAAGCTTTTAACCATATTATAGTCGTTTCCTTCTCATTTACCCTCTCGAAGTTCTATTTAGAGTGATTCATGTTTGAATGATCTTTAATCGCTTATTTTCAAGACGCCATATTGTCGATCGACCCCAGCACGCGCCCACTGTGACGTACTTAACTCCGTTCTTCAATTTTATTCTCTTAACCGATGATACTCGTAGGATTCGGCTGCGTTGCGTCGTCATTTTGGTACGAATGAAAAAAAAAAATCCTCTACTCGCTAGTGTGATCTGCAGCTATCCATAAGAGCGGACGACGGCGACACGGCGCTTTGTTGTCATGACGTTTACGGCGACGTCAGCTCCCGTCGGGCACCGCAGTTTTCTAACGTGGAAGTCAGCGGACCTGTTTCTTTTATTAAGTCGTTTTAGATGAATATTGCGTTTTAAAACGTGGAAATTATAACACAATCATCCACGGGTGTCATCGATTTAATTTATGTTCTAATGGAAGATACGGTGGGATTTAATAAGTTTTCTTCTTCCTACTCCTTTTCGAGCTTAAATAAGAACAATATGTGAAACCTGCATTAAGTGTATTGGATACATACGTTCATTAATCTGCTCGAAATAAATACATAAAATGAAAAAAATGAAATTATAACTATAGAACGCACACGAGCACAATAGGTCTGCTTTAAATAATAATAGGATACAGTGTAAGGTTTCATTCAGCCTTTGGAGCAGAAAATGTCTTTATAAATCCAGTTACATATTTACCCCAAGTGTAGCTGGCACTGTTACCCTGGCACTGTTACCACGGCGCTTTTACCCAGGCACTTTTACCCCGGCTCTTCCACAGCAGGGTGAGGACGGAGCGAGCGTGGCCCGTCCCTACACTTAGATCACTCTTACTTGCCGAGAAAGGCTCCGACATTTGCAACAGAATGTCACCAGTGCTGCTCCTCATCCAGCCTGATAAGCAGACATTTAGCTAGAGGCTACGGGCATCTGGCTGCCAGCTCCGCGGCTCTCTGTGAAACGCCCGGGCTCTGTTTGCTAACACAGAACTTCCAAAACATAAATAAATAAGTGCGAATAAAGTTACTGAAATCCCATGCCATTTTTGTACTTTAAATCACAATGTGGTGCCAATTTTCAAGTCGGAGTTTTTTTCTGTCTCCACAGGAAGCTCATATCTCCAGCTACCATTTCGCTGAAACACAACCAGCAAACTCTCTGAGGGTTTTTTTGCTTTTAAAATTCAAAAGGATAAAGGAGATCTCAGAAAACGCATCTATCAATATTTCTGTTAAAGTTATTCCTAAATGATCTTTCTCTGTGCAGCAAATGTAAATGCTGTAGGGTATTTAAAGCAGACATATTGTGCGTGTGTCTGTTATATAGTTTTAACCTATGACATAATCTATGATCATTATGTTATAATTTGCACATTTTAAATTGTAATATTCATCTAAAACGTGTTAATAAAAGAAACAAGTCCGCTGACATCCGCGTTAGAAAACTGAGGTGCCCAGTGGAGCTGACGTCGGCGTCAAAGCAACAAAGAGCCATGCAGCTGTCGGCTCCTCCTATGGACAGGGGTGGAAGTACTCAATTTTGTCACTTAAGTAAAAGTACAGATATTGTTACTGGTAAAGTATCGCATGAAAAAATCTACTTAAGTAAATGTATTAAAGTATCAGTTTAAATGTACATAGAAATAAAAAGTATTTCGCATAGATTTTGAGGTCTTACAGTGGAAATCTATACTGTGAAATGTGTCTTTTTGTAAAATTACTTTTCAAAAAAACTTCACTACAACCATCATTACACTTACTACATATTTAGTCGGTTGAGCCACTTCTGCCACTGCCTTTACTAGTATTTACAGTGTACTTCAGCTTCTACAACTATAGTACACACACTATTTTTTTTTTTTTACTTTAACTACTACTACTACTACCACTACTACTACCACTACTAGTACTACTACTACTACTACTACTATTACTACCACCACTACTACCACTACCACTACTAGTACTACTACCACTACCACTACTACTACTATTACTACCACTACTAGTACTACTACTACTACTACTACTACTATTACTACCACTACTACTACCACTACCACTACTAGTACTACTACCACTACCACTACTACTACTACTACTTCTCCTTTTAAATTTGTTGACTTACCACGACTTAAAATGTGAATATGCAAAAGTTTAGTTGTCGTTAGTCGTCTGCACCTCTGACTTTCACACTGGGCTCCATTATAATATCTCACCACATCCGTCCGGTCGCATTTTCTCTCCTGTTTGTCACGTCGCCGAACCTCTGCACCTTGAGACGCCTGGATAATCCCGGGTCCCTGTAGCGTTAGCAAAGATTTTAATTTGAGCGAGCTAAAGAGAGAGCAAAACACGCAAACGATTTTTATTTCTGGGTTGGATGTGTCTTCATTTTATTTTTCAGAAGAGTCTCAGAAAGTGTTTTGGCCGCTGCCCCCTCTGGTCGTTTCTCTCTGTCTGTGTTTAGTTGCTGGGTATTCTTGGCTGAGTAACTGCTCAAAATGCATTACGCCCCATGCCAGTTTCTTTCGTTCTTCCTGTTTCCTTTCTAGCCCAAATAGCATCTTGCTTCCAGACAACGCAGTCCTTTTGCATGTTTTAGACTTGGAAGGTCAGTTTGCAGTGCATGCTGGGAGACAGACGTGTAGTAGTGCAAATAAAGCTGTGCGTCTACAAGCAGATGTGTAGGTTTTAACATGAAGATGTACTCGGTTCGCACACATAGAGGGACTGGCTTAAGGTTGGGTTTGTGCGTTATCACAACACTCCGAGCGCTTCGTTTGTTCGTTTGTTAAATGTCTTTGTAATTACAAGTCTGTTCACAAAAAAAGTAAAACTCACAGTGCTCAGTGTCGTCTCAACAGCGGTGGATGAAGTACTCAGTTTTGTTACTTAAGTAAAAGTACAGATACAAAAGGAAAAAGTGACACAAGTAAAAGTATCACATGAAAAAAATCTACTGAAGTAAAAGTATTTAAGTACCTGTTTAAGTTCACTTTTCTTATGAATTTTGTGTGTTTATTTTTGTTTTGCTCAAAGCCGAAGCTTGAACTTGAAAACTTTAGTCAGGATGTTACCACGAACATGGTAAAAATAACCCCTCGAATAATATGAAAAGTACTTTTTACTTTTCAGTCCTGTTCAAAAATGTAGTGGAGTAGAAAGTACAGATACTGCTCTCAAATGTAGTATAAAAGTAAAAAGTATCCACTGTAAAATGTACCAAAGTAAAGTACAGATACCTAAAAATTCTACTTAAGTATAGTACTTTACTACTTCATTATGTTCCACCACTGCTTCTCAATCAACACAAAAGAACTAAAGTGAATTTTACTACAGTTTTTATACAACGGTGATATTATTATTAATCAACTGAAAGGATTTTAAGCCATGACATTAATGTGGCAAATCTGCGGATCTAATAGTCAAATTTTGTAATGTTTTCTTATATTAAATTTAACATTCTGCTTTAGGTTGATGGAGACTTACCCGGGAGAAGAAACCCACCAGTCACAGGCAGAACACGCAAACTACCGTAAGGAAGGTCTGGGAATCGAACCCTCCAAACCCCCCAGCTGCTGTAAGTTTACTGTACATTTTTATTGAAAACAAAACAAAAACATGACTCCTTACAAACTCATTTTCCGAGGTTAAAAGTCCATAAAAGTGTTTCTTTTGACTAGAATGAGTCTGTGAAGCTTAAATGCTTTGTTGCTTTCCATTAGCGCTGAGGATCTGTATGCAAGGTAAGAACGTAAGTCTATTTACCTCCAATCCTCTGGAAACTGAAGTGTCCTCGTGTCCTGGGAAGACTCCATTTTGCAGTTACGACATCAAAACGAAGGACAAAGAAAGTAGAACGTAGTTAAAGTCTGTGTGGTTTGTGCAGTGGGTCGACAGCTGCTGCCAAAGTAGAGACTGGTTCAGGAAACATCTGGCCAGTTCAAACCTGCGCTCTGCCTGAAGAGGAGGCACAGAGAGACAGGAGAGACAGGAGAGCGCCGCGCTAAAGCTCGCTAACGGGGACGGATAAAGACGGATACGTGGAGCAGGTGTAGCCACATTTTTGAATAACAACAAACTACTCAAGGATACTCAGGACAGGCTTTGAACAGACTGCAGTACTGTGTGGGAAAGTACACCTGAGTACCTGTTCTGTAAAAGTATTCAAATATGCACAATGTTAAAATGTTAGGGTATAGGGGATATTTAAAGGTACATCAAAACTTTAAGCAATAACGGATGTTACTGCTTTGCCTGGAATGTTCCACAGTATGGCATTAGAATGATCTAGCAGTGATTGAATTACATGTGCTTTTATTACGAATAAACACATAAAATAAATACAAAGATAAAACGTGCATTCTTCATGTGACCTGAAACGTGACCAGTGGTGGATGAAGTGCTCAATCTGGTTACTTAAGTAAAAGTACAGATACAGAGGCAGAAAGTTACTCAAGTAAAAGTAAAGGTATCACAAGTATTTAAGTACCCGTTTAAAAATGTACTTTAAGAGTAAAAAGTAAAAGTGTTATTAATTTGTTCAAGTGTTAAATGTAGTGATATAAAAATGAGACATATTTTGGTCACAGTAACAAAACAAATCAGTTTCTTTATTTTTCTTACGAATTTTGTGTGTTTATTTTTGTTTTGCTCAAAGCCGAAGCTTGAACTCAAAAACTTCGTCGGGATGTTACCACGAACATGGTCAAAATAACCCCTCAAATCATATGAAAAGTACTTTTTACTTTTCAGTCCAGTTCAAAAACGTAGTGGAGTAGAAAGTACAGATACTGCTCTCAAATGTAGTGAAGTAAAAACAAAAAGTATCCACTGTAAAATGTACTCAACTAAGTGCAGATACCTGAAAATTTTACTTAAGTTCTCTACTTTACTACGTCGACTTGACTTGGTGGCGTTTTCTGCTTGTTGCCATGGTTATATACTCTTTTAATGCCATACTGTGGAACATTACGGTGCAGAACGTGGCTATAACATGTAAATGTCAAAGAATTCACTCCAGAACCTGCCATTAGCTGAGAACACATCAAAACAAACAGCGCACAACCAAAACACAACATGCAAACAGACAACACAGACAGTACAACATGCTAAATGCTTTTGTATTTTTGAACAAACTGGTGAATTAAGTTAAATGTGAGAACACGACAGCGCATTTAAATATTTAAGAAAAACCCGATGTAGCCTCCATATCATTTTGACCGTTAGCTCGCGTCCGGTTTGCTCTCCTGTTGCTATGGACTTGACTTGCTCCGCAGCATAAATGACACGCTGTTATTCCAAAGCACTCACATATCAGAACGACGCTAATGTCCATAGTTGATTGGATTCACGTTATCTCCGTAATTGTCCTAATCAGTCAATCACAATTAGTCGTTGGCAAAAACCGCGGAATGTGAAGCAGACGCGGCACTGTTCTATATTCCACTACTGACGCCGCGTCTCTCTGTAGAGCAGCGGCGGATGAGGTGCTCAGTTTTGTTGTTTAAGTAAAAGTACAGATACGGAGGTAAAAAGTTACTCAAGTGGATTTTTTTCATGTGATACTTTTACTTAAGTATTTGAGTTTTTAAATATACTTAAAGAGTAAAAAGTAAAAGTATTTCACACATTTGTCAAAGTGTAAATGTAGTGATATTGATTAAAAATGAGACATATTTTGGTCAACAGAAACAATACTTTAATACTATACTAATAATTTGTGTATTTATTTTTATTCGCTTAAGCTGAAGCATGAACTCGAAAACTTTAGTCAGGATGTTACCACGAACATGGTAAAATATATGAAAAGTACTTTTTACTTTTCAGTCCAGTTCAAAAATAGTGGAGTAGAAAAGGTACAAAAGTAAAAGTTAAAAGAATCCACTTAAGTACTTAAGTAAAGTACAGATACCTAAAAACTCTACCTAAGTACAGTACTTTACTACTTCTACTTTGTTACATTCCACCACTGCTGTATAGTTTATGTCATACAAAATCTGCTCAAACAATGCACGATGGCGGCCGAGAATACATTGGTTTGGTTTTGTTTGGTTTCGTTTAAAGTATCGCAAACCCATTGGTGTGTTTGCATATGTTTTTTCTCCAACACTAACGTTCTTTTCTACCTTATACAAAAAACTGCTCGTATTTGAATCAATATTATGTTTATAGAAGCCTGCAATCTGTTATTCATTCATTTTGCAATTTTCATTTTGAACTCCACGGCATTTGAAATGTGTTTACTAAACTATAGACAGAATTCTTTCAGGAGCAGGGATTTATCTGTTGTATTAAGGTTGAATTTACTTGCTAATCTGACAAATTAGAATACAACCTAGTTTCAGATATTGTTTGTGTGTCGGAGATGTTGAAACTGCAAAATGAGCAGTGATAAAAACATCACCAAACATACCGTTGGATGAATGGGGTAATGGCTCCAGTGGGGTCTTATTGATTTGGTTGAATTGATCCAAATGGCTGTTGTGAGAAAGACTATTGTATTCATAATGGTGTGTGTGTGTGTGTGTGTGTGTGTGTGTGGTCCCTCGTTCGTCCTTGAGACATCACAAAGTGCGTCCAACTGTGTCCTTCACACACTGTTATCTCCTCAGCTCCTCAGAATACTAACTTTCTATTTATTTTTGCGTTTTTGTTTATTGTATATGAACCTTACGGGTATCTATAAATCAAAATATCAGAACTGCCAGTCTTGATAATAGTTTTTATGCAGTAGGTTCAACAATTGTAATGTTTTTGGACAATTACTTGTAATTGTCCAGGTTGCGTTCACAAGGCATCGCAACGTTCTTGAAAACCGACCATTTAAAACTGAGCTGGAGGACAGATCCCACTTTTATTCAGTTAAGTTCAAGTTCATTTCTATAGCACATTTAGCTGACCAAAGTGCTTCACATAAAAGTCAACAAAAAGCAAATATGCAGATCACACGATACGTAGTAAAAGTACAATAAAACACCGATATATCCTGTCTAGCTAGTATTAAATGCCAGGGAGAAGAGGTGGGGTTTTAGCCTAGTCTTAAATTGCATTAAGGACTGAGAGGATCTGACAGGCAGAGGGCGCTGTTCCATAGTGTGGGAGCTGCCACAGAAAAGGCTATGGTACTTCTGGTATTGAGCCTGGCTTTGGTCAGCTCACCTCAAGGCTCTGGGTGGAGTATAGGGCCCACAAAGTGCAGACACAGGACCCATAGAGAGGAGGCAGAGGAC